>JBBPBX010037454.1:0-30918 GCA_038048925.1 Garcialebias charrua | reverse complement strand
TATATATATATATATATATATATAATTATACTGTATATATATATAATCTTTATTTGATCAAGCTGTAGACATCTTGCAACGATAAATTGTTTTGAGAAAGCTGCAGAACTGATGAAGTAAAATTCTTGTTTCTCTTGGACATCTATAGGTAAACTGTCACAATTGGCAACTGTGACACAGTTGTTTCTTTTTAGTGTGCTCAAGCTAAAGTTAATTTAAATATGATTAATAAAAGTGAAAAAAAGGTAAATGGTTATATAATGCTTTTCTATCTAACAAAGACACTCAAAGCACTTTACAACACGATCTGTGCCCTCATTTACCCATTCATACAGCACTCTACTATTCAGTTCAATTCAGTTTATTTCTATAGCACCAAGTCGTCTCAGTGCACCGAACAGAAACATTCATATAAAAATAATAATTTAACATTATTTATCTGAGGAGCAGACTGCTTTGAGTTTAACTCCACCACAGAACTCTCATCTTGAGCAAACATGAAGGAGACGGTGGAAAGGAAGAACTCTCTCATGAGGAAGAAACCTTTAGCAGAACCAGGTTCAGGACAAGAGGCCATCTGCTTCAACAAGCTGGGTTTGAGAGGAACAGATACACAATGGCAGGTCAGTAATCACATGTTAAGATAGAAATAGGATAAAATGAAAATTATTCAATTTTAACAATTCATTTAAGGAAATGAGGTCAATTTGTCCTCCAGAAGTCTAAGTCTATAGCAACATAACGAGCCAACTCTAACTATATGATTTATCAAAAAGGAAAGTCTTCAAACGTGTCAGCCTCACGGACAGAAACTGGAAGTTGGTTCCACAAGAGAGGAGCCTGAGAACTGAAAGATCTTCCTCCCATTCTGCTTTTAGAAACTCTAGGAACCACAAGTAAACCTGCAGTCTGAAAGTGAAGTGCTCTGTTGGGAAAATATGGAACAATAAGATCTGTAATATAAGATGGAGCTAGGTTGTTGAGGGCTTTGTAGATTAGAAGTAAGATTTTGAATTCAATTCTGGATTTGACAGGGAGCCAGTGGAGAGAAGCTAAAACTGGAGATATGATCTCTCCCAGTAACTCCAGTTAAGACTCTGGCAGCAACATTTTGGATCAACTGAAGACATTAAAGAAGTTTTTGGACACACAGATAATAAACCATTACAACAGTCCAGTCTAGACGTGACAAATGCATCGCTGCAGAGAATAATCAGAGCTTTATCACATTCCTGCACCGATGGGACACACAACGGAAGCAATGAGGGGTTCCGTGTTTTGCCCAGGGACACTTCAACATATGACTGCTGATGGAATCGAACCCCCAACTGTCCCACTGGAGGACAACTGCTCTAAATGAATGAATGAATCTATAATGAAAAGCGCGTTATAAATTGAATTCATTATTATTATTATTATTAAACACTCATCCACAACTGCCCTATAGACAACACATTTTTGTTAGGTGATGGTGGTGTCCTTATTGACTCTTCATCTTGGTGTTCATTGCTCTGTAGGCTCCTTTCACCCTGTTGATGCTGAATCTGTCCATGTGGTCTGGTAACATTTTCTCTGTGTGTAAAACAGCTGTGGTGATGTCACATTTTATAAAAGTGAGCTATGTATTGAGTGACTTCTGTCCTTTATTCAATAAAATCTTTTGTATCACGCTCTGTGTAAGGAATGGATTATAACTTGTAGTTTGTCAATAGAGGATCTGTTCACTTTTTTTATTGCTACCACCCATTTTAAATGTCCATAAAATCAACATGGGTTGTTTAGATATGTTTATTTTATTTTAGCTACAGTGATGCACGGTAGAGACCCCTTCATAACACTGTTCTGATATAGCCTAAACATCTTCAGAGACTACATCATCCTGTAGTGCATTCTGGCCTCATTCTGTCAGTCATGGGTGTTCCCCTGTGAATCACAGACTAAAGTGACTGCATGTTTAATGTGCTGCTCTTTGGATCTTTGGGAAGTGCTGAGCTGTAAAGTGGCAAACACCCTCTGGGTTCAGAACTCATCCAACTTTGTCCATATACTAGGTTATCCCTGATATATATTTTATGTCTGATAATTTTTTTTACTAAAATAAATTCCTAAAACCACAGATGCAAAATGTATTTACTAAAAGTCCCTCACAGGAAGGTTGCGCAGCTTTGTTTGCCAGAAACTGTCGGTGTTGGCAGCTCCTGCTACATTTACTAGCTCACTCAATAAAGTGGCTGTCAATGGCAGAGCGCTCCAGTGCTGTAAACCATTCCTATTCCAAACTGGGCCGTTTGTTTGTGGGTTGTGTATTTGCCGTTTGTGCTTGTGTTGGTCAGGAAGATGGACTTCTGTCTCCTGAAGCAGGCTGTCTGTTTGACCGTTGCTTTGTGGGTTAGATGATGATGAACATGTGAATGACACAGTGCCGTTTTTGTCTGTGCGCTGCTAAAAGCTGCTTTGTGCCTGAATGCTCCACGTGCACAGGGCCCTTTGTCATCCCTTGAAACAAGCAACTCGCTTGTGTCTGCACTGCTGTTTGCTGATGATCTGAAAACAAACAATGCTACATTCCAGCTCATACCAGGCATCAGTAAAGACTTCATATTTTAGAGGGGTCTGGAAAAGATTCATACTACAGCAGCCCACACTGATGCCTTTTGGAAATGCCAACGTTAAGCTCTGCTGCAGCCATGAAAGGACACAGATGGTGACACACACAGGCCAGGCAGATGTGCTGTTGTCTGAACACAGAACAAAATGTGAATGGACTACAGTGACCGCAGCACTAAATAATACAGCATGACTGTGACACACTTTAAATGTAGATTCTACAAACTAGAGCCTTAAGAAATTAGTTATGTGGTGTAATTTGCTTATCTAAATTCTATTTTTTCATTATTGCCTGCAGCCCTAAAATATTCTGCAGTTGCCTCTTGAGCGGTTTGTGATGGTTTTTCTGTCTCATCAAAATATCTCATGAACTAAAGGACAGATTTTGATCAAATGCACTGATTAACTTTTGGAGTCAAACAAATTAAATATGTCTGCTACAGTACTCTGTGAATTTGACAGATACTCAGTAACGTTTCACTGTGAAAGTAGTGACAATCATTTTCAACAGAGATCACTAACATATTGTGCAGGAACTCACAATATTGTACAAGACTGTATTTTTTTATTTGATCAAAATTGCCCCCCAAAATTGTTGTTTTAATATAGATGATCTTTGTTTAAAACTTTGAACTAGGTGACACTGTTAATTATTATTAATTAATTGTGGTATATCGTGATATATATCGTTATTGCGATATAAAAAGTCCATATCGTGATATATGATTTTTTCCATATCGCCCAGCACTAGGTGACAGATATACTTTCCACCAAGAAATACTACCGGTACTTTTCATTTATTTGTCTGACTTCCACGTTGTTGTTTTTTTACGTAACCCCATTTTAGCAAATTATTCATAAAAAAAATTCAAATTCCAATAAATAAGGACATGATTACATAGTTTAATCTAGATCACATTCACACAGGTGACCTGTGCTGGTAAAATGAGTCTTCATGATCACAGACTGCAGTTCAAAAATGTGAAAATACATTACATTTTAGCTGTTATTGAGATGTCTGTAAAAAATAGTCCATAAAGACACCCTCTAGCAATCCTGGCAACTAAAATATCATTTACTGGTAATCCTTCTAGTCAACCTTTAAACAAGTTTTCTAACAGGAATGTCTTTAAAAGTAATCATTTTAATTGAACTCAGAATTGATTTTGACATTGACCATTTTTCTCTGCTGGCTTTCGTAGGTCTGAGAAATCCCTTCATCATGTTGGCTTGTTGTGAATTTTGTGCATTCCCCTTTTTCAATATAGGCCTGGAATTCCTGATACAGTAGTCCCTCACTACTTCGCAGTTTGTTTTTCACGGACTCGCTCTATCGTGGTTTTTCAAAGTAACATTGAACATGACACACAATTGGCTGATTGATGCATGAGCCTCATGATCGGCATTGATTTTTTTATTTAAAATAAATTATTTGAAATAATTTAGCACCTGTATGCAGCCCACAGCTATGGGCGAATCTTCCTCCTGCAGCTGATCAGCTGATCTCCGTGCAGAGCAGAGAAGTGGGCATGGCCAAGAGTGCAGCCAGAGGCAGGGAGCTGAAATCATGACATTCTGTGATCTTTTAGAGCGTTTAGACTCTTTCTTACGTTTCTTAAGCGTGCAGAGAAACATCACAGCGTCACTCACCCGGAACGATGCTTCGGTGGCGGCGTTTCGCTTTTGAAGTTGCTACTGGGATTTTAGTTCCTCCACCTTTCTCTTTCTCAGCTGGCTTTTCGGTGGGAAGTCGATGTCGTATTTTCCATGAACAGTCCGAAATATGATTGTTTTCGCTTAGTATGTTTTGCTGCGTTTCACCTTCGCGCCGTTGTTTTTACGCATGAACGGTGACCTAAAGCTCATCATCTGATTGGTTGCCGTGTATGTCAATCAAGTGACGGGATATTTGATTGGCTGACAATTTTTTAATGTCACGCTGCGGAAAAAAAATAAAAATAATGTCACGCTGCGGATCGACCAGTAATACCTCCGCGATCGACCGGTAGATCGCGATCGACGTTATGAGCACCTCTGGTTTAGAGTTTAGAAACATTGTTTAGAATAATGCAAGAGTGTGGGAAGGGTTTAAAACACCTTAATATATAAATACTAAAATAAACTACTACTTACTACTTGTACTTCACAGTTTTTCACTTATTGTGGGTGTTCAGGGTATGGATCCCCTGCGATAAACGAGGTACTACTGTAACATCATTCTACACCAGGGGTATCCAATCCTGATTCTTGAGGGCCACTCTCCTGCATGTATGTATCTGTGCTCCAACACGTGTAATTCAATAGATGAATTACTTTTCATGTTTTACAGAAGCCTCTTAATCACCAATTGATTTAAATCAAGTGTGCTAGAACGGAGAATCATCTACCGGTAAACCATGCAGGATAGTGGCCTTCAAGGACACACCTGATCTATAAAAATCATGATATTAAAGCTGAACCCTCATAAACAAAACTACCAGTAGCTTCTAGACCAGGTAATAAATTGTCAAATTTTAACAAACTTTATCTTTGAATCCTTTCAGATGGAGAATTCCAAAATGTTAATAACTTGATGTAGAAAAATTCCTCTTGTCACTTTTTTGCCAGCATTAGTCATATTAAGAAATTCCAAACCAGTTTGCATTTTTAATAGATTTTGTTGTCCAATTCTATTTATTCTTCTCATTAGGAAATCATAATTAACCTCCTAAGAACCATTGTTGGACAGCTCTGAGAGCTGCTTTTTTATATAAATGACTGAGTGTTTACCATTAAGTTGCCTTAACACCGCTTCATTTGTCATCTTCTTTTCTTTTTTATGCTGCAGGTGTGCAAGCTGCCAAAAAGTCTGGAATCCCTGCTCCAAGAGAAATCCCTTCAGCCATGACGAGAGATCGGGTTTCTCTTAGAGATCAACTGAGAAGCTCATCCACCAAAAGAATGGTTTCCAGTGCCAGCACCTCGAGCCTCTCCACTCTAACAAAGCAGACACGTAGTTCAACCAAGTCTCGTACAGATGCTGAGGGCCAGGAAAAAAACAATTTGGAGAGCCAGGTGAAAGAGCTGATGGCTGAGGCCAAGGCTAAAGACTTAGAGATCAATAATCTAAAGATGGAGCTTCAGCTCTGCAAAAATAAAACCTACACAGCTTCTTCTTCACCCTCACCCATCTCATCTTCACACCCAGAGCATGCAGCTGATTGTGAGCAGGAGCAGGTGGCCGAGGCCCTGGTACTGGTCGGAGAGCTTAGAGAGAAGAATGGGAAGTTTCAGAGAGAGTTGGCAAACCTGAGGGAGGAGAACCAGTCACTGAAAAAAAGGCTGCTCTGCTTGGATGTTTCTCCTCTTTCTGACAAACACAAAAGCTCTTCTTCTAATACTCTTGTGAATGGCATGTCCTCGGACTGCTCACCCACCAAACAGAATGGCCTCCACTCCACTGCCAGCCCACTCAAACCCTCCGTTTCCTTCAGCTCTGACTCTACGAAGGAGTCCCCATCGCCAGACTCCTCGGCGTTTGAGAAGATCCCGTCACGCTCAGAATCAGGAAGTAGTTGTGTCAGTGGGGAAGCTGTTGCGGCAGAAGTGAGTCAGAATGTGTCCGTGCGAAGACTAACTGAACAGATTCACAAGATGGAGGAGAACCACCACAGCACAGCAGAGGAGCTGCAGGCGACACTGCAGGAGCTGGCTGACCAGCAGCAGGTGGTGCAGGAGCTAACGGCAGAAAACGAGCGTCTGGCCGAGGAAAGGCGCCTCCTGCAGACCTCGCTTCAGCAGCAGAGAGAGCACCTGGAAGTGTTGAGTCAGAAGAATGGAACGCTTGCTGTCAGACTTCAGGAGCAAAGTCAGGCTCAGGCCCAGAGGCAGCAAGAACTAGGTAGCCAAGGGCCTCGCCTAGCGGAGCTGGAAGAGAAGTATGCAGAGCTGGTGGAGAGCTCGCGGTTTGAACGTGAAAAACTGGTGGACATCCAGCAGCAGTTGACGGGCAGCCTGCGGGCTCTGGAGGAAGAACACCAGGAGGCCCAGGGTCAGGTGCGCTGCCTCAAAGAGGAAATGGACAGATTGCAGGCCCAGCTGGACAAGGAGGTGGAAAGCAGAGGTCAGGCATCCCAAGCTGCAGAGGAGCACCGAACAGCAACAGACTATCTCAGACTGGAAAACAACAGGCTGAAGGCACAGGTGGATACTGAGAAACAAAAAGTGTGCGAGCTGAAGGCCATGCAAAGTGCCAGTGACAACACGGAGCTGCAGAGTTTACTGAAGACCGCTCACGCTGAGAGGGACAAGCTGGAGGTGAAGCTGACAGAACTGACACAGGAGCTTCTTCAGGCCCAGGCAGAAACTGAGCACGTGCGAGCCACATTGTCCAAGGTATTGTGGAAGCTGCTTTACATGGTATTTTGTTAAGTGTAAATGATTAAATTCTCTACATTCATCATACATCACAGTGGCAACACCCCAGCTCCTGCCTTGGCTTAGGAATGTGGATAATCTGTTTTCTACATGATGTAAATATTTAGCATTTTAGTCAATTAAAAGTACCAAATTTGATCTCGTATTATTCGCAGCTTTTTGCATATATTAGCATGCCCTGTGACTTATACAGCAACGCTACTGTGTTTTTTCCATATTTATAACTCAATTTTCAGCTGAGATCTGTCAATTTCATTCATTCTGACATGGAAAATATTGAACACTACCATTTTCAGCCACTAGAGGGCCCTCGACTAATATGGCAAGCCAAGTATCTCATTAATACGGTAGTTAAAAGTGGCTTTGCCAGCTTTGTCTCACTCTGCACACTCCTGCTGCCACCATTTGGCAGCCAAAGATTTTTTGGCACAGCACCGCCCCACATTTCCAGGTAGTCAGCGGTGACCCATAATGGATGATGTATACGGCGAAGCGACATATTTAAGTTTTTTCCACTTTATTAGACATATTTGGACTTATGCAACTTATACGACACGACGTTGCGACCTGTACGGTGGCAAGTACGGTAGTTAGAGACACATTTTAGTACTTACCGTTGATTTAAACAGTTGGCGTGAACTTTTAATCCCTTTGGTTTTCCCCTAAAAACCATAAACACTTCAGTTTGGCTTGTGTTGCTTAAAAGTGAGGTGTGGCTCCATCAATTTAGGAAGTCATCATTGTTGGACAGGGACTTTAGTTGCCAACATCAGGGGCACAGAGTTTCACAAGTGCATGAACCTCTGAGTCATACCTCTGTAACCCGCCAAATGGATGTGAAAGTGAAGTGACTCTAAATTCACTGACAAACACGCTAATCTGTTCCAGTCCATGGCGCCAGTTGAACAGTGTCCTGACTACATCATTTACTTTTTTAGTGTATTCTCCTCACTGAGACCTGCCCTGTAGTGTGATTTCTCACATCAGCTGTAATTGAACACTGACTTTAACTTCTGTAGCTGGAGAAAACAAGAATGCTATGTGAGCTTTTTTCCCTTTACAGTATTTTGTTTTACTTTTATAACTTTTTACCTCAACATGGATGAATGAAATATACAGTATTAGACTTTTAAATAGTTAAAAAATACTACATCACAAAATTAAAGAGTAACTTAAGGATACATTTATTTACAGTGATTGTCAGCTGGTGGTCCTCACTTCGTACCCAGCTGATGAGCTTTTTCTCTCTAGCCTCTTATACATTCAATTTGTCATCATTATCTGCAAACACGTACAGTAGTGTGTTGTAGTCCAGCTCAGAGTATTATAATGATGGGAGGATGTTAGACAGTCAGAACATGAACTCTCACAACACATGATCCAGCTTGACTTAGACTCCAAGATACAAAAAGACTTGCAGTCGATTGCTTAAAGATGTTTAGGTTGTTGGCTTGGGAGGACTTGAAGCACTACAAAACTAAAGATGCTACTGTTACGTCCTTTGTAAAACAAATATTATTCCCTTCATTCTTTCCCACATTTGTTCTCATTCACTTTTCCATCCTGTTGGTAACGCAAAGGTAGCCTGTTTCTCAGCCATGTGAGAAGCACTGCTCACCCTGTACAGGTCACCAGTCCATCACAGAGAATACAGTACAGACAAACATAGATGCTCACATAAAAACCAGGGTTCACTTTACCAACATGCTTGATTTAGAACTGTGAAAAGAACCCAGAGTGACTAGATGAACCCCACACATGCAGAGGAAGAACATTCAAACTCCACATAGTAATCAACCCAGTTGGGTTTAGACATATTCTTGCAGGCATCCATTCAATGACACATCTTTAGATTAAACCTCAACATAAATGTTCACTTTTAGAGCAGATTCAGTCCAATTGTAGCCCAGATATCTACGAACAGTTTGGCTCTCGTTGAGATGTCTTTCTAATTTGAAAACACTCGCAATCTCCTGAGCTCTATTTATGTAAAGTTAAATCCCTGAATGGGTAAGTTGTTGCAAGAAAATAATGAATGTTGCACAATATGTACAAGGCTGTGTTAATGAGTTTGAAAAGGTAACCTGATGCTAAAAAAGAACTCGTAATCATTAGCAGTGTATCAGCTTCTGTGAATGTTAACTGATGAGATGATTGTTTTTTATTTTTTTCATGTTTGGGTCTTTTGTACGTACCTTTAAGGAAAAGTAAAACAAAGCCCATTCTTCAGCAATGCAAAGCATTTAATGCTTTTCTTGTTGGTTTTTGACTTAATTCTTGAGTCTTTTGTTTAACCTTTGACAGCTGACAGCAGTTCTTTCTTTTTCTGGTATCATCATAATCTTTGTGTTGCTTTAGTTATCTCTAAAGCCAACACAAGGCATAAAACTGCACAATAAACAATCATTATCTTCACACATGAACGTGTTATCACACCACTGATAGACATTCTGGCTCCAAGCAGTTTTCTTTGGGACAATGTGATAAAACCACTAATAATAATAATAATAATAATACTTTTTAAAATTTTTGCCTCAACTCTTTCATTCACATTGACATTGGCAAACTCAAATCTCCCATGCTTATTACCGGTATTTTTATGTAATTTTATTTACATTATTTTATTTGGCATACAGTATAGCATTTTTTTCAACCTTTAAAAAAAAAAAAAAAAAAAAAACATTTTGTGTTCAGTGAGTCACAAATAAAAACTAACAACAAAAACTTATTCCAAAAAGTAGAAAACTCTGTAGCACAGTTGGAAAACAGAGGAGCATGGCAAAGTTCATTCACTAAATGCAGAAGTTTCAAGAAATTAAAAAGACTGGTTTATCAAAATGTGACTAAACATAGACTGGACCCCAAAGTTTAGAAAAATAAATCCCTTTTAGTAAATTTTATTGACCGTCTGTTAGCTCCTTCACAGTTACTGTCACAAACATAATTTCTAAGTTTTACTGTTTGTTTGTTTTTACAAGTTCAAACTTTCATGTACTTCTATTTTTTTCATGCACAGCTGGAAGTCAAGTGCCAGCAAATCCAGGAGCAGGCTGAGAAGAGAGAGCAGGAGCTAAACGATGAAGTGAGTTCCCTGGAAGACGCCAGGACGCAGGCAGAGAACCAGATGAGGGAAATGAAGGAGACCATCTTTGAGCTGGAGGACCAGGTGGAGCAGCAGAGGGCTGTAAACTGCCACACCAACCAAGCTGTCCTGGACATGGAGAGTGAGTCGGGTGGTGCCTCAACAAAAACACATTCTTCTCTAGTATCTGAGCCGCCCTTATGAATGGGTGGTAAAATATTAGAAAGACTTCCAGGACTATCACAGTTTAAAAAGAATATGCCTCTTTAAAATGTTTTGTTCTTAAGAACTTTTAAGTTACTGGCTAGATTTTCTTTAAATAACAGAGGTCACTTTAAATGTAGCTTGTCACTTATACAACATTCACAGACCATTATTATTATTATATTTTTTGTAATGAGTAATTTCATCTTCATAAACTACTAAAACACGTGTTGACCAAGAGTGTGTACTTTGGATTGATGTTACAAAAGGCTTCTTTGACCAGAGTTAGCCCTACTAAACCTGCTCCTGCAATGCAACCATCATTCACGTCAACAGCAGTGGGAAGAAGTATGGAAAAAAAAATTTGTTCAGGAAGGAGGAATATAAATGGATTCATACACATTTCAGTTCTGAAGAAAGCCATTGTCCTCGTCGCTGTTTCAGCTTCTTTGATACGAGCTCTTTCATCATGAGCCACACTTTCACTCAAACAGGTTGAATGTCTTTCAACTTGAAACCTCCCTCTGTCTGACCTTCATTGTGTTCTTCAGTAGAAAACCGTTTGAATCGTCTTTCTGTTTATTAATTTCCTGCTGATCACTGAAACATTCACCACGTATTACAGAGTAAATCATCAACTCGTAGATTGCATTTTGCTGGTGAAGATTCTCAGTCATCCAGGACATGATAAATTCAATACAGAAACAACTGGACTTTATTTGTAACAGAAGATGTTTTGCTTTTCATCTGAGGAGCTTTCTCAATTCAAAGAGCAAAGAGTGTGGGGTTCAAGTTATAAATGGTAAATGGTAAATGGAGCTTATTTATATAGCGCTTTCCAGCCCCCTATGAGGGGCCCCAAAGCGCCTTACAATACCAACCATCCACCCATTCAAACACCAGTAGTGGCAGACTGCCATGAAAGGCGCCATCCAGTCCTACCGGGAGCAACTCGGGGTTAAGTGTCTTGCCCAGGGACACAACGACACATGGTGTGGGGAACCGGGATTTGAACCTCCAACCTTCCGGTCGGGGGACAACTGCCACTACCACCACGCCACGGCCGCCCCAAGAGCAATCAGCAATAAGCAATCAAGAGGCTACATAGCCTAGCTTTATCTGTTAATTCAGTCCTTTTTTCTTCTCGCTCACGTTTCATCCAAGACTACAGAGGCTGAGATAAGATGCACATACCTACAGTATATAGATTGACAAATCACACCTTAACAGTAGGGGTTTCTTTAAGGTCTTTGTTAGTCTAATTCACAGACCAGGCTCCTCTGTTCCCATCAGGTGTGAAAACTGACTTGAATCAGTCCTAAGCTGCATTATATGTTTTTGAAAGTTGAAATCTGAGACCTCCCCCTCTGTTAAGAGAAGGTTTTTCTCAGATTTTTCCTGGAGCTTCTGCTAAAATCTGCTATAAATCATGAAATAACACATTTAGCGTTATTTCTCTACAATATAAATAAACGCTCCTGTATTATTTTTAAATAAACTAATAAATATTAATGGCGATGCAATTTGAAAACATGGTGGGTGTTGTCCTTTAAAGGGGACCTCAGATGTATTTTTTAAATTTTTATGGTATTTCTGTGGGATATCCAGACCCTATTCCTTCAATTTAATGCACAAATAATTATTAGATAATCAATTATACCCTTTTTAATTCTGCCATTTTTAACTTTCGTTTTGAACGACCGGTTTCTTGAAGTCCACGCCCTTCAACGATCTGTTTACGCCCTCTGTAACAGCCAGTATCTGTAATGTGTTGTTGTTTTAAAATTAGCTCTTTTTTTATTACTCATTTGACTTACTGTTAGTGCTAGCTTAAGATAACTTACCGAAACCCGTCTGAGCGCGCCGCCATGAGCTGCTCCTTTTAGCATGAGACCTGCCGAATCCGAAGCTAATGTTAGCTTGTTCCTCTTCCGGTGTTCGCCAGCTCCGCTCGTTGCACGCGGAGATTTTGGGAGTTATCGCTGTTCCAGTCAAGACAACACAAAGTTCACCAAGTGTCTCCCGTAAATTAATCCGTAAGGAGAAGGTCCTCGCTGCTGCGAGGCTGCTGCAAGGCTGCAACGAGGCTGTACAATTGAAGCTCCGCTCCATCCGCCAGAAGCAGTGTCCCGTTGCCGCCGGTCCCTATGCCGGGAGTCCGCTCGTTTAATTTTTGCCGGCTGCGCGTTGGGAGCGATCGCAAATACACTAAAAATTGAACTAAAACATAAAAATAACAATTATACTTTATTTATAAAGCCATTTAAAAAAAACACAGCTGCAACAAAGTGCTGTACACATGAAATTAAGAACATATAAACAAAAGATGAGATGAAATCATGAAAAACAACAGTCATGTGTTTAATACAGAAGTGGGTTGAGCCTAACCAGGGGTTGCTAGGTGAGGGGCTGGACTCAGGTTTGAGGTGATTGGCTACGGCTTGTGACGTCAATAACTGCAGGAAGTGTGAATCCAGGTGTATTTATCAAAAATAAATAAATCTACTTAGAGTAAATAAACCACTGGGTGCATTTTTTTGGCACAAGGACTGTTTTTTTATGAAGTAAATACCCAAAGTTGAGTAAAAAAAACATTAAAAAGTGAATTTTGCATCTGTGGTCCCCTTTAACATAAACAGCTTCCTTCACCCCCCTCTCAAACCATCTGTGCTCTCGGTCCAAAATTTGCACATTCTGGTCATCAAATGAGTGACCCTTGTCCGTGAGGTGGAGGTGAACAGCTGAGTTTTGTCCAGAAGAGGAGGCTCTCCTGTGTTGAGCCATGCGGCTGTGAAGAGGCTGTTTACGGTAGTTTCCCTATGCAGAGGTCTGGACAGTCCTCGCTGCACTGGACCACATACACTACACCACTCTGTTTGTGTGTCGGGGTTTTGTCCTGAGGGTGGACCAGCCTCTGTCTGAGAGTCCTGCTGGGTTTGAAATGTACTGGGATGTTGTGTTTGTTGAAAATCCTTCTGAAATTCTCTGATACTCCAGCCACATAAGGGATGACAATGTTTTTTCGTCTGTTCTCCTTTTTCTGTTTATTAGTGTGTTTTGTAGATTTCCTCGCTGACTTGACAAATGCCCAGTTAGGATATCCACATGTTTGGAGAGATTTTTCAATGTGTTTCTGTTCCTTTTCCTTCCCTTCTGTCTTCGTGGGGATGTGTTCGGCCCAATGCTGTAAAGTTCTGATGACAGAGAGTTTGTGTTCCAGTGGATGGTGAGAGTCAAACAGAAGATACTGGTCAGTGTGGGTTGGTTTTCTGTAAACTTCAATGTTGAGACTGTCCTCTCCCTCCATATGCACCAAACAGTCCGAAAAAGGCAGCTTGTTGTCGTTAGCATCCTCTCTGGTGAACTTGATGTTGTTCTCGATCAATCGATTGAATTGAGAAAGCTCCTCGGATGAAGAGCAAAACGTCTTCTGTTACAAATAAAGTCCAGTTGCTTTTGTATTGAAAGTTTTTTTAATAGATTGCACTTTGTTTTCCAACACAGTTTAAATCTTTATTTTTTGAATGTCCAGAGGACCAGACTTAGCTTTTTTTTTCTTTTTTTTTCTACCTGGATTATTGATCATGCATCAGGGTATTTAAATCTTTATATTTTAGTGAAATCCTGCAGTATAAATCAGTGTACTTGTATTTATTATTATCATATAGTTCGTTAGTGAAAGTAATACACCGCTGACTGTGAACTTTAACAAACTAAACTATAGGTTTTACAGCAGGACTGCTGGAATAGTCTGAACTCAAATGTTTCCCATTGAGCCACAAACTCAGTTTATCTTAAATTGTTATGGAAAACAAGATCACATCCAATCTAATTTACTTTTGATTTGTCTTCTGTGAAGTTGATCAGTTTGTAATGACTGAAAACACTAAATGTTTGGACTGATTGTGGCTGATGACACTGGTCTGATTCACATAAGTTCTCAAATACCTGAACTTTGTTTTTGCAGATGTTGTGACAAAGCTGGAGGAGCAGAAAGCTGAAGTAGAGCGACAACTGAAAGCTCAGAGCAGACAGATGAAGGTAATTAGAAAAGTATCTGTAAGGTTTCAAACGTTAAGTCCTGGTAATTGTGTTTACTGTTTGAGCTCCACACAAAGTAACTCTGAAAATGTGAAATTACACAAGCGTCTACCCACATTTGTCACACATCTCAACACTAATCCCTATGTGTGCAATTTACAAGCAGATTGCTGTAACAAGGATTAAGTTTGTAGTTAATATCATTAAACTAAATACAGTGATCTCTGGTGAAGAGAGTGAACCTCAAACCTGAATACAAAAATGGTTAAATCATGTCATCTGGACCAGTTTCTTTAAGTGAGAAACATTTTGTCCCCCATCCAGGGGACTTTGTTGGTCTACAGCCTGCCAACCAGATCTGTACCATATAGGTAGTCTTCACCACTGTGTTTCAAGACAACCTGTTAGAATCAGGGTAACCTGTTCTCTGCAGGGTGTCTGGACTCTCCCTTAGAGATAGGGTGAGAAGCTCAGTCATCCGGGAGGGACTCGGAGTAGAGCCGCTGCTTCTCCACATCGAGAGGAGCCAGTTGAGGTGGCTCGGGCATCTGGTTAGGATGCCTCCTGGACGCCTCCCTGGTGAGGTGTTCCGGGCATGTCCCACCGGGAGGAGACCCAGAGGAAGACCCAGGACACGCTGGAGGGACTATGTTTCTCGGCTGGCCTGGGAACGCCTTGGGATTCCCCCAGAGGAGCTGCTCCAAGTGGCTGGGGAGAGGGAAGTCTGGGCCTCCCTACTTAAGCTGCTGCCCCCGCAACCCAACCCCAGATAAGCGGAAGAAGATGGATGGATGAATAAAGTGGTCTAAGCTTTTCTGTCTTTATGTGTTACAGGGTTAAAATGACAACAAATATATTAACAAACGAGCAGGTCAAAACAAAACATGAAACTTATTGTCTACATCCCAGCTTTTCCTGGCTGGTGGGTTTTAGGTGAGCTACAGTCATTCAAGACTCGTGGAAAAAAGTCAAGGCAGAATCCATTTATACATGAATCAAAAGGAAATTCATATAGATTTATGAACTTTTTAATCAACCAAGCATGAACATACATGGCGGTCTGCAGCGTTACATGTGCTGTTGTTAAATGCTGGGATTTATTTGTTTACCAGTGTCTCAAATGTGATCAACCAACCATTATAATAGAAAATGAGCCTTTTGATGCGCTGAATAATAATAATAATAATAATAATAATAGTGAATTCAATTTATAATGCACTTTTCATTAATAAAAATCTCAAAGTGCTACAAAGTGCAACAAAGCAAAGATCAAAATAAAACAAGTGATAAAATCAAATAAAATCAATAATGATATCGACTAAGATCAAAGATAAAATCATGTGGATGCAGATTAGGCTTGCTGAATGAATTGTATCATATTTTTTCCAATAGAAAGAAATATAATTTATATTGCACAACAGCACTTTTGTGCTTAGTGTGCATTCTACATCTGGTAATTAATTACTGAAAGACTACAAAAAAGGCAATGTGGGTTATTTACTCTTCATATAATCTTTTTAATAATTCTACATGCTCTCCAGTATCATAAGAATTAAAATGTATAATTTTCTGATTTTTCTAATCTTTCTCCTTTTAAGATAGTATTTTAGAGGTGGTTACCTGAAAAACTCATTAGGTGTAGTTTTATTTATTTATTTATTTGGTTGTTATTCCGGTATAAATTAGTATGCATGTGTAAACCTGTCATTTTCTAATCTGTGTGTTTGTGTGTTCAGGAAGAAAAAGAAGACTGGCGACGTTTTCAGGCAGACCTCCAGACGGCCGTGGTGGTGGCCAACGACATCAAGGTTGAGGCTCAGCAGGAGCTGCATGCTCTCAGGAGGCAGCTGCAGGAGGAGCAGGACCGTAACGCAAAGCTTGCAGGAGACCACGAGGCCCTGCAGGGAGTCAGGTACAATCTCCATCCCAGTTCATCCTGGTCACTTCCTCCAGCCCCACTTCTGCTCTGAACATACGAGAGTACAACTACCTGCCAGAGTCTAGCCATATCTCCTCACTGCTTCATTTTTACATGTGTGATCCAATTTATCATAACCTCACATAAACGCTTGTTCAAGGGGCTCCCAAAATGTAGTGTCTTGTATTAAATTATACATCTTTTAGTGCAGTTTTATTGAAGTCATTACCAAATCACAGGATTAAATTCTTTGATGTTCAGTGTTCAGGTTCTAGAGATGTGGCAGACTCTGATGGTCTCCTGCAGTATTTCCTCTGTGTTTTCTTGTCCTTTAAGCTGCTGCCCTTTCTGTTTCTTCCTGTGACATGCACCAGTGGTCTGTAGCAGCGTTCACGCCTCACACTCAACATGCAGTACATTACAGTGAATTCATCTGATACAGTCTGGTGTAAGAACAGGCTTGCCAACTTGCTTTGATCCAAATACATTTTAAAAAATCTAGTTTGTTATGCTATTTAAAGTGGTGCTAACCCCCCTGTGGATCTGTAGCCCCGCCCCCATACCAGATTCAAAAACCCTCATGAAAATGGGCGTGTCGAGAGACGAGGAGGGGAGGAGGTGGGTGGTTGAGCTGCGTTCACGCCCCCTCTAGCAACAAACTAAAACAAACTAAAACTCTAGCAAACAACTTACAGCAAGCAACAACAAAGAATAATTATGTAGATGTATTTATCTATTCTCACCCGATCTATCCAAAACAAAAGGCCTAAAAAAAAAAAAAATACCACAAGGTATTCCATGACTAGGATTCGAACCTGGGTCTCCCAGACCCCAAACCTGCACTTCCACCACTGCCCCAACTTGGCATACATGCTTTGCCTGTCCATCGCACCATAAGAAAACGAATACCACCAAATAGTTTTGATGACGTGAAAAATATTCTTGAAATAAATAAGTTAAAAAAATACAAATAACTAGTGCCATTCCAAAAACTATAATATGCTTTGTTGCAGTACTTTTGCGGCATGCAATGTATCACTTCCATATAAGGTATGAACTGCAACGTGGACCTTCTCATCTCTGCAGGGGATTGGCTCTGCTTGAACCACTTTTGTGACGTCAGAGTGTACAAGACACGTCAGAGTGAACAGTTCTCGACCAATAACAAAATTAAGCTGCAATACCTATGTTCAACCCATAGGGTTACCGTAAACACGTTTTTAGACCAAATATTGCCGATTTAAATTACTACGCACAAATATGTGAAGATTAACACAGACATAGTGCTATACAACATTTTAGACACATTCTAGGGAGTTTATCAGCTAAAAAAAGTTAATTTGGAGTTTAGTTCCTCTTTAAGAATTTTTATAGTCCGTATGGACAAAGATGTTCCACACGCATGTTAGATATGTCCACACCTGCTATTTGTCAAATTCAAGAGCTTCAGTCAGGGTTTAGGTAGCGCTCAGTCACGGGCAATCTTAATGCTGCAACATACAAGATAGTTGGAAGCAACACTTTGGGTAAAGCCCTTTTTTGTTCCAGCATGGCTGTGTCAGTGCTCAAAGCAAGGATTATAAACACCTGATTTGATGAGTTTGGTGTGGAGGAATTTAACTGGTCGACACCTTTAGAATGAACTGGAACATCAGTGCCTGACCTCATGAATGCTCTATAGAATGACTTCACACAGAAAACCCTCCTAAATCTTGAATGAGTGGATGCTACGAAATGAAGTCCAACTCCTCCAGTCCCTGTTGCTGTGACAGTCAAGTGTGACCAGATGATTTTGTCTGTGTATAGTCTTTGTTAAACCCTGAAATACTAAAGGGTTTTTTGATTGTGCCAGATCCAATACTTGAGTGGTAAAAATCAGTTTAGATCTGCTCCTGTAAGAAACAGTTTATTTATGTGACACATCCTTTAAGCAAACGGGCCTCCAAATAATTTACCTCACAGATTCTTTGCGAGCAATTTGAGAGGGACAAACATTTGTTTAAGGACCAGTTCTGCTTTGCCCTGGATTACCAGCAGTTTCAGTCCCGGTCCTAGACCACCAGTAAACTACCAAACCTTCCCACGAGATAAGCTGTTGCACTGCGTTTGCTCCCCACCTCCATCAGCTCCCTGTGATGTCTCTGTAGATGTCCGTCAGACAAGCGGTGCCTGTGTAAAGTCCAGGTGAGTTCCCAGACAGCCTGCCTCTCCCTGCCCTGTGTGCTGCTGCTGCTGCTGACCGCCCTCTTTATGTTTGGCTTCTTGTTGCTGCTTCAGCCTGTCTGACTCCATCTGTTGCTTCCATATGCTGGCTGACTGCACCCTTTGGACGTAATTAATACCTTTTGGTTTGCTTTTCCTGACTCTTAAAACCTGCAGTCTAAGCAGATGTATCCAGTGCCACCTGCTGGCTAACTGGGTAAATAACCCCCTACTTTTTTAAAAAGCAGGATGAGATGGCTGCACTGGCATGACTGGACTGAACTCATGCTTTGTGTTATTTGAAATGGATACAGTTCCAAAGTGTCTTCATCACAGGGTGGCAATATTGGCAATATGAGTGGCTCCCATTCTTAAGAGGTGTGCATGGAACAGAGTTAAAGAAAGAAATACCCAGAGGAATGGCTTTAACATTTTTAGTGTTAAGTAAAAGTGCAAGTGTCTTTGTTATGAAGTTTACTGAAGCCTGTTTTTTTTTTTTCTGTTTTTTTCTTTACAGAATAAGCAATGGAGCCACTTTTGATACCAAGACAGCGGTCGAAGGCCACTAGTGAAGAATCGTCAACTCCTCATGTGAAGACGGCGTTATTATTGCACTTATGTGTTATGTTTTGTTTTCAGACTATATAGAGCTGAACCAATGTCACTGTAAGTCACTGTCCAAGATGGATGCAGTACACAAAGGACATTTTATGACCAGGTTTCATTCCTCTGTATGTCTGAAGTCTCTGAAGGATTTTAACAAGAAAACAACTTTAACTTGCCAGTGAATGTACTCTTCGTGCATGTACTCCTGTGATATCTCCTGTGATATGGACGTGCCACGCTCTTTACAGACGACAATGTGTGGACAATTCTTTGTGCCTTTCAGAAATTTGAGATGCTTGAAAAAGTACAGTAGGTTGCAAATTTAATCACCCACTTGGTATTCTCTTAATTTTGTTGCCTTACAACCTAACGGGGGGTGTCCTTCCAGTGCATTTACTTGTTTCTCTTTAAACCACCTGAGTGTTGCTTTAGAGGTACAGTATTTATAAGATCACTGTCCTGCGTCCCAGTCTCAAATCTCTGGAAGACTCAGTTTGCGCTGAAGAATTGCTCTGATTATTTCTCTGACCCGTTTCTCAAGCTCTGTCGCTGAAAAAACACCCCCACAGCATGATGCTACCACCACCACGCTTCACTGTATGGATGGTGTTCTCGGCGCTGTGAAAGGTGTTGGGTTTGTGCCAGAGACGATGTGCTTGGTGGCAAACTTCGTTACAACATTGCCTGTGACATGTCTGGATAATTCCTTGGTCTTCATGATGTCTCTTACTCTGCGGTAACCTGCACTACTCAAAGGTGCTATGGAGCCATCAGAACAAGTGTTTATATACCGAGGCCATTTGACACTTTGGTTGTGGCTTCTAGAGGTTATGGTTGGAGCCTCAAAGAAAAAGGAGTTAATATATACAGTATGTACACACAAATTTACAGTTTCATACAACTATTTTAAGTTTTTTTCCTCCATTTATACTCTATAGCATGTTGTGTTGCTCATTATGCTTATTGGGTCTTCTCATTCTCACAAACACTTCTTCCATGGAGGAAGCTGAGTCAGAGGACTTGGGGATAAGGACTGAGGTCGCCGAGGTAGTTCAAAAGTTCTGTACCGGCAGGGCTCCAAGGGTGGATGAGGTGGCTCCTCTCTTCAGAAAAGGGGATTGGTGAGTGTGTTCCAGTTATAGAGGCATCACTCTTCTTAGCCTCCCCTTTAAGGTCTATTCAAGTCTACTGGAAAAGAGAGTCTGATTGACGGTTGAAGCTCAGAATCAGGAGGAACAATGCAGTTTCTGTCCTGGCCGTGGAACACTGGACCAGCTTTTTACCCATGGAGTCTCCGAAGGGGCATGGGAGTTTGCTCAACCAGTCTACATGAGTTATGTGGACTTGTAGAAAGCATTCAATGTGTCCCTTGAGGTACACTGTGGAAGGTGCTCCCTGAGTATTGGACTGGGGGTCCATTGCTATGATCCATGCAGTCCCTATACAAGTGGTGCGAGAGTTGCCGGTAGTAAGTCGGACCCTTCAGGGTGAGAATTGGACTCTGCCACATCTATCTGTTGTCACTGATTCTGTTTATAACTTATGCACTTTTTTTTTTTTTTGGTGCATCCAGGGGTCAGAGGGAGTCAAGTTTTGCTGATGGTGTGGTCCTCTTGGTGTCATCATCATTCTGTGATCTTCAGGTCTTACTGGAGTGGTTCACAGCCGAATGTGAAGCAGCAGCTGGGATGAAGATCAGCATCTCTAAATCTGAGGTCATGGTCCTCAGTCGGACAAGAGTGGATTGTCCTCTCCAAGTTGATGTTGAGGTTCTTTCAGTTTTGTTCAAGAGTTAGGGAAGAATGGAGCGTGAGATTGGCAGATGGATTGGTGCAGCTTCCACAAAATTGCGGATGCTGTGCTGGTCTTTTGTGGTGAAGAGAGAGCTGAGCTGTAAAGTGAAGCTCTCTGTTTTCGGGTCATTCTACGTTCCTACCCTCATCTATGGTCACAAAGTTGTGTAGTGACTGAAAGAATGAGATTGCAGATGCAAGAAGTCGAAATGAGTTTTCTCCACAGGGTTGGTCTCTACCTTAGAGATGGGGTGAGAAGTTCAGTAATGTGGGAGACAGAATGAGTAGAACCACTGCTCCTCCACTTCAACAGGAGCCAGTTGAGGTGATTCAAGCATCTGGTAAGGAGGCCTCACTAGGGAGGTTTTATGGACATGGTCAACTGGGAGGACACAACGGGAAGACCCAGGACACGCTGGAGAGACGAGGTCTCTCGGCTGGACTGGAATGCCTTGGATAATAAATGGATGGGTAGTACTTTTTACACTTTTGCAACCCACTGTAGGACCAGCTTTTAAAAAGTTAAAACTGTAAGAAATCTGTCAAGTACAGCCTGTTGAGAAATGTCAACATTTTGCTTAATAAAACTGAGTCTGAAACTTAACAAAATCCACACATATTGAAAGATCAACACAGAATAAAGTCCATTCTATTATTATTGTAGATGGCACACATTTATATGTTGGGCCCTAATATAACCATAATATAATGATGTTAGTGTTCCTGATTTCACCTCTGATGATTCTGTACACTGGTTTTTGGTCTGCAGTACCAGTCAATTTAAATTTTTAGCCATGAGATGGTGCTGTTGAACGCATTTGTTCTAAAAGCCTGTCAAGTTTATCAGCAAACACCTCTGTTTCATATCAGTTTACTTTTAAACAAATTATATTTATTTTTTTATATTCTAATGCCAATATTAGACTTTAAAAAAACTCAAAACGCAAATCTCAGGGCTTTTTTTTTTTTTTTTTTGCTAACACAAACTTAAACATTGGTGATTTATTTCAAATCCTAGACCAAGAAAACTGTGTCTGTGTTTTCCCTAAAAACTGTAAAATGATTTTCTTACATAACTCAATGTTTTACTTGAATAAAAAGCTGGTATAGAAAGAACCACTCAGACCTTCTACTTGATTCCAAGTAGAAGTATGAATGAGAACATTGTTCAACAGAATTAGGTATTTCTTCAATATTTTTATGAATTTTCTTGTATTTAATCCATTCAACCTTTATTTAGGCAAGTTAATCCCATTAATGAATATTTGGATCAAATCCCAAAAGAAATATATGAAATAGCTGGTGCAAAACATCATCTTATACAAACTATTCACATTTTAAAAGTCATTTTCCAGCCAGAAAGCCCAATACTGGTGCTCACATTATCATTAGGATACATGAAAAGTATTACCGGTATGTAGAAAAAGATGACAACTATGTGGGATACATGAAAAGTATTATGTAGAAAAAGATGACAACTGTGTGATAAGTCTTTTGATATACAACACAGAGTTTGTTTTTGGTAATTTATTCTGTCGAGAAAATACTCTGCTGTATGTGGATTAAATCCTAAGTGTCAAATGGTTGTTTATTAGGTAAATAAATGAATGAAATGACTTCAGATCAGTAGTGTGTGTGTGTTTCTGTCAGTCTTTTTCTGGAGTTAAATGTTTCTCCTTCATCACTGATGAAGAGGCTCTGAACCCTTCAACCCTGAAGTCCACCAGGAGCAGTGGGTGTAAACACGATGACTTGATTGTTCTGATTGTGTTACTAAATTAGGTTTTATCTTTATAACTTTTTATCAGCTATTGACCGATTGTATAAATAAACTGATCAATTGACTCTTTTTGTTAAGCATTCTTACGGATCAGCAGTTAAAAGATAAAGTTCAAAGTGAGAGGTTTAGAAAGTCCAGTCACCACGTCACTTTGTCATGACAGATCCTCTCTCATGCACACACTGTATGTTCTTCATGAGTTTTGTGTGTGTGTACAGCAAACCCTGTTTGTGTCTGGCAGGTCCCAAGGTGACGAGGTGAGAGTGCCAGACTCTGACAGCAACAGTCACTGGTGTGGAATCTCCATGATCCACACACCAGCCGCCGACGCCAGCGGAGATGCCAGTTCAGAGCCAGGAGCTACTGTTGAATCCCTCATAAAGTCCTTTGATACTGTTGAACAGAGTGAGCAGCGAGCACTTCCACACACACACACACACACACACACACACTGACGAGGCATCTCCTCACATCAGTGTAACTGTAGAGCTGAACAGCTGATGAGCTGATGCAACATCCAGCATGAATATCTGCCGTTTCTCTGCAGCGAAGGCTTTTTCTCTTGTACTTGACTGTCTCGCCTGAGCTGACCCGAGTCAGGTCAGACAGGATTGGTGTTTGTGGGACATCTGTGACAGATGAGATGTTTTGAGTTTGAGTGCTGCAACAATGCACATGGTTTCCCTAGTGATATATTCTCTGAAATTTTCACTGCATCAAAAGACAAATTTTACAAAAGTGCTGCATCGTACGTACAGTTGCTGGTCAAAAGATTATAATATAAAAAAGTTTATTTATTTCACTAATTCCATTCAAAAAATGAAATTTGTATATTCATTCATTACATTCATTTCACATCTTTATTTATTTTACTTTTGACCAACAAAAAAATGATTTTTAGAAATGTTGGTCAACTGAAAAGTATGAGCATGTCCAGCACTCAATACTTAGTTGGGGCTTCTTTTGCCTGGATGACTGCAGCAATGCGGTGTGGCATGGAGTTGATCAGTTTGTGGCACCACTCAGGTGTAATGAGAGCCCAGGTGTCTCTGATAGCTGTCTTCACTTCTTCTGAATTGTTGGGTCTGGTGTGTCACATCTTCCTCATGACAACACTCCATAGATTTTCTTTGGGGTTAAGGTCAGGTGAGTTTGCTGGCCAATTAAGAACAGGGATACCATGGTTCTTAAACCATTTACTGTAGCTTTGGCAATTTGTGCAGGTGCCAAGTTCTGTTGGAAAATGAAATCTGCATCTCTAGTTGGTCAGCAGCAGGAAGCATGACATGCTCTAAAACTTCCTGGTAGACAGCTGTGTTGACCTTGGACCTCAGAAAACACAGTGGACCAATACCAGCAGATGACATGGCAAGCCAAATCATAACTGACTGTGGAAACTTGACACTGGACCTCAAGCAACATGGATTCTGTTCCTCTCTTCCTCCAGACTCTGGGACCTTGATTTCTAAAGGAAATGCAAAATTTACTTTCATCAGAGAACATAACTTTGCAGCAGTCCCAGGCGAAACGCTTCTGACGCTGTCTCTTGTTCAAGAGTGGCTTGACACATATAATGCAACAGCTGAACCTTTTGTCTTGCATACGTCTGTGCGTGGTGGTTCTTGAAGCACCGACTCCAGCTTCAGTCCACTCTTTGTGAATCTCCCCAACATTTTGGAATGGGTTTTGTTTCACCATCCTCTACAGGGTGTTATCCTTATTGCTTGTACACTTTTTTCCTACCACATTTTTTGATGTGATGAAAAAAAAAAAAAAGTTTCACTTTTTAAATGGAATTACTGAAATAAATAAACTTTTTCATGATATTCTAATTTTATGACCAGCACCTGTATATTCATAGCATTATCGTCAAAAATGACATTTTATTAATAATCAGTACTTTAAATTTAAATGACATGATAACAAATAATGTTTTATCCATCATCCAACAGACTTGTCTGAGAAACCACCAAACAAAACTGATTGTCCACCAACAGCGCACTCCAAAGTGGGAAAAAAAAACAGTTTGGGTGGTGCTAAGATGACCTCTGGGGCCCACCCTCTGGGTTTCCCAGTTTCCATTTCAGTTCAGTCCATTCTAAATCAGCTTGTGCCCAAAGAAGACAATGACATTTCTGGTTTTCACAATGGCTTGTTCTTTGCATGACAGAGCTTTAACCAATATTTGTGGATGGGATGGTAAACTGAGTTTACAGACATTGAATGTGAGTTCTGATCTGTAGTAAAACTTGAGGATTAGAGGCCATGGGAAGACCATGAGACGAAGCAGACCACACTGATTTATTAAAACGAGTCCATAGATGCCCATGACACAATCAGTCCTTTTTTTTTAACAGCGGTGCCTGACAACCTGAACATCACAGGCATCTAATGTTGACAGCTTTGTCCTTTGAGTTCAGAGATTTCTCCAGATTTTGGTACGTTTTGATGATATTGTGAATTGTAGATCTGAGATTGAGGAACTCTATTCTAAATGTGTTCCACTATTTTTGGACACATTGTTTTGCAGACTGATAAACCTCTGCCCACCTTTACTTAAGAAAGATTCAGCCTCCATTAATGTTCACATCAATTACCAATACTTTTTCTTTATTCAACCAGATTTAAAACCCCGTTCAGATCAGTACCTCATTTGTTGTAAAATACTTGTACAGCTGTTTAATAAATGTACCCCTTATATGTACAGCTCTTTATTGCTCCTGTTGCCACTTTTTTTTAGATGTGTTGCTGCTATAAAAGCTATCATTCCATGTAACTATTCTGGACAGAACCAGCTGATCTAAACGTGTAGTGAGGGTTTGTTGAGAATGCCTGACAGAAGAACTTGTCAGAGACGCATCAAACATGGGGGCAGTGCCACTGGATTGTCAGACTGGGGTGGTATTTCTTCTTTTGAACAAAGGGGATGGTAGGATGTGATTCAGTTACAGGAGGGTTAAGGTAGCCTCTTTAGCCTCCCCAATAAAGTCAGTGGTGCTGAAGAAGAGAGTCCTGGTCAAACCTCAGAGTGAGCAGGAACAATGTTGGTTTGGTTGGAACACTAGACCAATGAAAACTCTTTACCCTCAATAGGACTGAGAGTCCGTTGCTATGGGTCATTCAGTCCCTATACTGTACAAGCAGTGCAAGACTCTGGTTCTCATTGCTGGGTCAGATCTCTTGTGGGACTCTGCCAGTCTGCTCGTTATCACCAGTTTTGTTCATAAATTCATATGGACAGAATGTCTCGTGCAACCAGGGTGCAGAAAGTGATTGGTTTGGTGACCTCAGGATTGTGTCTCTGCTATTCGCAGATGATGTGGTCCTGTTGGTATCATTGTTTCGGATGTCCAGCTCTCACTAGGGCAGTTCGAAGTGGAGTGTGAAGCAGCTGAGATTGGGATTAGTACTTTCAAATCTGAGACCATGGTCCTTCGTTGGTAAAAAGGTGGGCTGCCCTCTCTGGGCTAGGAGTGAGGTGCTGCCTCCGCATTGTTATGTGCAGGAAGCCCTCGAGTTACGTCAGGGATTGGGACCTACGTGTGTGACTTAGGTCGATTTTGTCGTACCTCGCGGACCAAAAACACCTGCCTGTCGTAGGTCCGCGTTTCTGACATAGGTCGCGGCTATACCACTAACGGAGCGCCGCACACATATTTAATGGCATGAGACTGAACAAGCAGACATACTAGGCCATGAACATGCACAGAACTGTACAGTAAATGAATACAGTACTGTACTGTACAATAAATAAAAAATATAATGTCTTACTTTGAGCTGGTCAAAGCCTGCCTTCGTCTTTTAGCATCAGCTCGCACCCGTCCGAGCTCCCCCAGCTTCCTTACGCTCCACACGCACACACGTGGTCAAAACTGTTTAAAAGAATGACTGTTAGCTTCTTAACTTCATACATTTGGAGCCAGAAAAAAAAAAAACTTACTGAAAGCCGTTTCTCCGCGATGTTTCTCCATCCAAAACAAGCTGCTCGGCGTTAGCTACGGTTAGGCCCCGCCATTAGCAGCAATGGTTAGCATGTCAGTTCATTCAAAAAGGCTGTCGGCTTTGTATCTCCGCGTTAGCTCGGTGTCCCCCGACTGCCAGGCGGACATTTGCGGCGAGCTCCCGGCCGCAGATGGCCCCTCCGCGGCATGTCGGCTCGGTGTCTTCGCCTGTGTTAGCTGCTCTGTTAGCTGCTGTCGTTAGCATGTCGGGCGGCGTTGTTAGAGCGATCACGGGGGCGATCGGCGGCTGCTCCTCCGGGTCTGAGACGTCCACAGAGTTGACCGAGTGTTTCCAGCAAATTTATCCGTATGAGGCAACCCTGAACGGACACACGGTCCTCTAAAGCCAGCTGACAGGAGCGTCTAGAGCTCCATTGACCGCAGTACTGTAGTAAAATGGCGACCGGAAACGACCGGAAGTTGCGTAAATACGATCAAATTGTAATTAAAAACGAAATATTAATAATTATACTTTATTTATAAAGCCATTTAAAACAACCACAGCTGCAACAAAGTGCTATACACATGAAATTAATAACATAAAAAAATAATAATAATAATAATAATTTTTATTTTTTTTTATCATATTTTTATTAAATATGATAAAATCGTAAGTCTGAGTTGCCGTAGGTCGCGGTTGACGTAGGTCGAGGGTTTGCTGTACTCTGTGCCGGTCCGTTATAGTGAAGAGAGAGCTGAGCTGGAAGAAGAAGCTCTGTTTCCTGGTCGTAAACTTTGGGTTGTAACCAAAAGAACAATATTGCAAATACAAGTGGTCCAAATGTTTTATTCTCTGCAGGGTAGCAGGACTCTCCCTTAGAGATATGGTGGGAAGTTTAGTTACCCAGGATTAACTTGAAGTAGAGCTGCTGCTCCTCCACACTGAGAGGAGCCAGTCGAGGTGTTTCAGACTCATGGTAAGGATGTCTCCTTGGGCAGGTGTTTCGGATTTGTCCAACTGAGAAGAAACCCTGAGAAAGACCCCAGACACATCAAAAAGACTTTGTCTCATGGCTGCCCTGAGGAAGGAGGTGGCTGTAGGAAGAGATGTCTGGGCCTCGCTGCAGCCCCTGCGACACAACTCTGGAACCAGCTTTGAGGGATAACACAATTCCTTAGTTTAAACATTTTCATTTATTCCAGCTGTTTCCAGTTTATATATCTGACCAGACAGCTGTTACATGAAATGTTTCAGTGGTTAATTGAATTTCACACAATGCATGCAATAATAATTTGCTAATGTAAGATGTGATGCAGCAACTTTTTTTGAAATAGTACTCAGAACGGCCCTGGATTTTGCAGATGGACCAGCCCACACAGTTCAAATGTATTCCTCACCAAGGAGCCCGCTGAGTGCCATTCCTGTTCGCACAGCTCCAGCTGCAGCCGTCTCGCCCATCCAGGTATTCATCCACTCAGCTGTCTTTTTAAAAATGTATGCACTTTAAGCTAGAGAATGTGTGTCAGGTTGTAATAAGGTGCTTTTGTTTTCTTTTAGAGGCACACATACATAAAACCACTATCAAAGACACTGGAAAAAAGAATAAATCACGGAGAGTTCTCTCTTTCTCGGGGTATGTAGCATTCAGATAGTTTTATTAAATAAGAGTGTGAGATCCATCCTTTACTGCTTCACCCTGCAGAGGCACCCAGGTATCTGGAGCTTATTCCAGATGACTTGGACATTATGAAACTTCCAGCCTCTCACCTCCATCTGTCCGGTCCTGCAGAGTGTTTCTTCCTGTTCAATTCTGTTCTACACCAACTCACAGCTTTTGCATGTTCAGGATGCAAGGTTGAATCAGTCCGATGATTCGGTGCAATTTGTTGATTTTCATTGATGGACAACGTTTTTAAACATATTGAATTTGCATATCATGATTCTATCTAGGGGTTGAACGACTACCGGTACATATTTTTTTAAAGTCGACTTTAACATGATAAAAATCGAGTCGACATTGACTAGTCTGTGACGCCATAGGAACTCAAGATGCTATATCATATTGGCCAAAAATTATATATTTTTTGCAAAAAACACGTCATTTATTATTTACAACAAAAAAATGACATTGGGCATATACTCCTGCCATTTGTCATACTGCAAATAAATCACAGGAAAACCAAAACTATTATTAAGCTGCAAAAGTGAAAGAAACATGCAGCATGTAAGTAAGTAAGTAAGTAAGTAAACTTTATTTATATAGCACCTTTCACAGACAATGACATCACAAAGTGCTTCACAAGCAAAAATAAAAAGAATAAAAAGAAAAAATACATAAAATTTAATTAAAAGCCAGTCTGAATAAATACGTTTTAAGATCTTTTTTAAAAGAGTCGATAGAGTCTGAGCTGCGCAGTGACAGAGGGAGAGCGTTCCAAAGCCTCGGGGCCACCACTTGGAATGCTCTGTCTCCACGTGTTTTAAAATACGTTCTTGGTACCATCAGTAGCATTTGATTTGAAGATCTCAAAGTCCTGGTGGGACGGAGAGGCTTCAAAAGGTCCGATAAATATTTGGGAGCCTGACCATGCAATGCCCTGAAAGTTAAAACCAAAATTTTAAAATGACTCCTGAAATGCACGGGGAGCCAATGCAGGGAGGCCAGAACAGGAGTGATATGGGCTCTTCTATTGGTTCTAGTTAGCAGCCTCGCTGCAGCATTTTGCACAGACTGAAGGCGAGCTAAAGAAGATTTGTTCAGACCCATTAAAAGACTGTTACAGTAATCTAACCGAGACGAAATAAAAGCATGAACAATCATCTCCAGTTCCTTCTGTGATACAATACTTCGTAATTTTGAAATGTTTCTTAGATGATAAAAACAATTTCTAACTAACACTTTACAATGACTGTCCAAAGATAAAGAACTATCAAAGACGACACCCAAATTTCTGATGTTCTTATTTACTGAAAGATTTAAAAACGTAAGATGCTGTTGGATAATTTGGATTTTATCATCCGGGGCAATGATAAGAGTCTCTGTTTTATTTGCATTTAACTGTAGATAATTGTCGTTCAGCCATGATTTGATATCCAACAGACAGTTTCTGAGTTCAGTCAATTTATGGAACTCAGAAGTTCGAAAAGAACAGTACAGCTGGATGTCGTCAGCATACAAGTGATAAGATACATTACTGTAACGTTTCAAAATAAAACCTAAAGGGCGTAGATACAATAAAAAGAGGATCGGGCCCAAAACTGAACCTTGGGGTACCCCACAAGACAGCCGCGCAACATCAGAGTGAACATTGTTCATAAAAACAGTAAAAGACCTTTCGGATAAATAAGAAATAAACCAATTTAAAACAGTGCCAGAAATGCCAAAAAACTCTCTCATTCTGTTGATCAAAACAGTGTGATCCACTGTATCAAAGGCTGAAGACAAGTCCAATAAAACCAACACAGTGTAGTTTCCAGAATCAGCTGCCATCAACACATCATTAGAAACTTTTAATAATGCAGTTTCTGTGGAGTGAAGTTTGCGAAAACCAGACTGAAAAGAATCCATAAAGTCATCAGTCTCCAAAAAGCAGTTTAGCTGTTGTGCTACAACCTTCTCAAGGATTTTTGACAGAAGGGGAAGTTTGGAGATAGGTCTGTAGTTTTCAGGCAACGATGAATCCAAGTTAGGTTTTTTGAGTAAAGGACAGACGACAGCAGATTTAAAGTGGTGTGGGACAGTGCCAGAATGAAGAGAGGAATTTATCATTTGTACGACACTGGGGCCAATACAGCTAAAAATGTCTTTAAAAAGAGACGTAGGGAGGACATCATGGGGGCTCGATGACAGTGTCATATGACCCAAAAGATCTGAGATGTCCTTAGTTGAAACAGGGGTAAAAGAAGACCATTTGTCAGGGGTCAGTGATAAAGGAACCAGAGGAAGGGCAGGTGAGGGACAAATATTTGCCCTGATGCTGGTAATTTTATCAATGAAATAATTTAAAAAACGATTGCAATCTGCATATGTGAGATCACGTTGAGACGAAGATGCTGGAGAGACAATGTTCTTAATCGTATCAAATAAAAATTTTGGATTTCGTCCTTTGGTTTTGATGAGATTTGCAAAGTAACGAGCTCTGGCAGTTTTAAGCATCTCGTTCAAAGAGCAGATCAATTCCTTAAGATGTAGTCTGTGAACCACCAGCCCAGTACGTTTCCACAGACGTTCAATTTTCCGGCATGCTCTCCTCAAACTAAGAATTTCATTATTAGTCCAAGGACAGTTTGTACGCTGGACAGTGCTGCGCTTAAAAGGTGCTATAGT
>JBBPBX010037453.1:15079-30918 GCA_038048925.1 Garcialebias charrua | reverse complement strand
CATGGGCTGGAATCGAACTGAACAGAGCAGAAAACGACAAAAATGGGCCCCGATTTTCTGATTTTTATCACAGTGGTTATGTTCCAAAGAACACATGCACACTTCAGCACGCCTCAACACAATCCCTTATCTAAGGTAATGGACACAAACAGAGGATGCTGTCCTAGGAAGTAGACTGGATGGACAGTACATGTTGCTGAAATGGGTGATCTTAAATTATTATAAGGTCTTTTCTGCTTTATGATTTACAACTTGGCCAATTTAAGTGTGCCACTGTTCTTTACGACCCTACAAGCCCAAAGCCAGAAAAAACAAGTTAAACTATGATAGCGTTTGGTTTTATTCCCAAATGTCAAGAATATTTGACTAATAAAAGAACAATTTGCTCGGCATTTGCCACATTAAATGTGAACTTGGTGTTCATTTTCCTCCTGAACTGTGTGCGTGCTTCTCAAGCCAATCATTAGAGGTTGCCAAAAAAAAAAAGTGACAGGCCTGAAAATGATCTACAAAAACAATAAGTAACTTGTGAATAAGCATGTTTGGAGCTACACAAATAATCCATCTCTGGACAGTGATTCTTTTTTAGAATTAAATAAATTCCCATTAGTAAAATAGTGTTTGAAGAACAAAACTACAAATAACCAAAAAAAATATGGGATTACTTCTCTTTAAATGTTAAGCTTGGCTGAATAACACTTAAGTTGGAATGCCAAACATAACAAAAAAGGAAAAAGTGAAATTCCTTTCACTGAATAAAAAGGCAAAAATCCAATCAACTACTGATGGCTTTTTTATGTTTCAGTAATGTCAACCTCCTCCAGTTAAAGATGAAGGCGCAGGCTGGAGTTACAGCTTCAGCCTCAGTTGTTTTTTTGAACAGACTAACCAGATAATTATTGGTCCGGCACCAAAATGTCTGAGCAAACACACTGACCAGCAGTTGGCAGACAGCTAATGCTGCAGAGTCCAGTCCACCATCACAAGAACAAAAACTTCTATTCTCAGTTTTTCACTAAGTGATCCAACTCTCAATTAAACGTTTACAGCTTCAGACTCTAACTTTTAACAAGTGGAAGAAGTAAAACTGTCACACAATAACAAATATGCACACCTGCTCTATTAATATGATAAATACAGTACATGTACAACATATAAACTAAAATAAACACAAGGAAAAGCTGGTTTTTATTGCTTCTGTGTTGCTTCACTTATTTTTATAATTTAACTTTCAGTACACAGGTTTTATGGCTAAAGTAAATACTGGTATCTTCTTTTTTCCTCTTTTTAATTATGTTGTTTAACATTATGTTGTTTATGTTTAATTAGCGTATGATTTTTTAAATTATGGCTTTCAATTCGTTTAACAGATCTGAGCGTTCGTTTTGCTCGTTTCAACTTGAACAATTCAGTTAATTTGCCAACTACGGTAATTTCAAAGCCCCTCAGAATCAGCATTCATACCATATTTACTGGTACACATTTAAAAAAGCCATTTTTCTAATTAAATATTTAGTCTCAGCTTTCTGATGTAAACTTTGAGACCGTCTTCATTCATTATCAGCCCAGAGATATTTGATGCTTTATGAAATTTGTATAAAGAATCCTAAAAACAACCAACATGCTGTAGTCTTTTAACTCTATTGTCAGAAATTCAGTTCCAGTCATTTAAATACCAACAATACATATAACCCTCACAACAAGTGTTTCAAAACAGCAGAAGGATCTCTGGTACTGTGTATGGCCTGCAAAATGTGCCTTCACAGTACAAGTGCATTTGACACGTCATAACCTGAAATATGAACTACCGGTACAGCAGTTCTATAAAATTACCTGAATCAATTAAAGCAGCGAACTCCTTTCATGCTTGTTTAAGACCCAGGTCATCTTACGTTGAGAAATGGCAGAATTGTGAACATTTTTGTCAACTCATGAAAGTATCGTTCTGCAAAATCTCATCCGATCTCACAAGCGGTCACGCTCAGAGCTTATCCGAAAAACTGACTGAATTACGATTTGTGTGTTTTCTAAGATCGGTTGGTTCTGACGGCCATGTTGAACCAAGCTGACTCCAAAAGCTTGTAAGTTGTAGACGTGTACACAATGATGCTTTGCTGAAAGTTTCTTTAAACGTCATCCATTGGTTCATCCTATATTTTAAAAACACGCACGCACGTACACATACACGGGCAAACACATCGTCATCCTTTTCCTCCTGAGGTCAGATGGAAATAAAGATGGACGTAGAAAGAAATAGCAGCATTACAACACTTTCTACTTGTAGTGAGACGATGAAAGTGTCTGGGTGTCCCATAAGACAGAGTCTCTGCTGGTTGTCGTCATCTCTGCTGCGCATGAGAGCGAGAAAGATACAGACACCATTAATGACCTGCAGCGCACATCAATCCCTGCCAAACTGGCCTCATCCAGCATCTATAAATACTACAGGTGTGCGTGCGCTGAGGAATTCAATTACATCTCACCATAATAAACTCTGAGTGCAGAATGACATTTGTTGAAAAGGCTGAAATGGAACTTTTAATGCAAGCAGGATAGAAGCTAAAACGAGCAAAACGGTATAGCTAAAAGGAAGAAATGAAACAAAATGTAGCTAAAAAGCAGTGGTGGGCCTCCGACCGCTAGAGAGCGCTATTGCGCTATTCCGCTTATAGCGTAGCTAAATAATCTGTTAGCTTTACAGCGGATTAACTAACTTTTATAATTCATACGCGGTTTTGTGCTATTTTTATTTACAATGCAGTACCGCTAATAACTAATTATCTATCAGTAAAAACGAAATAACGTATTTACGAGCTCGGACGACAGCACCGGATGTGGTCCGTCACTAAAAAGCGTCCCCCTCAGTCTCTTGGTGTGTGCTCTCTCTACAGCAGTTAGCAGCCAGTGTGTTACTCTGCAGCCTTATTGCTTGTTTTCGAAGAGTCAGACGAAGAGTTTTTAACATGGAGGGTGAACTTATGGATGTTTCTCAGCGGCCTACGTGACGCGTCTGGATTTTAAAAAGTATTTCGCATTTGCCCTCTTCAAAATGGCGGCCGCGACGGCCACAGAAGATAAGGACTTTCCATGAAAACACGGTAAAAACAATTATTTCTTTGCTGAGAAAAATATACTTCTTAGCTGACTTTATAGCACAAGGTTTTTCTGAGCTTAACCGGTTCAAATGGTCAAATCTGCTGGTTTAAAAAATAATATTTCGCCATTTGCGGCCGCCATTTTGAAGAGGGCAAATGCGAAATATTTTTTTTAATCCAACAGATTTGACCATTTTAACCGGTTAAGCTCAGAAAAACCTTGTGCTATAAAGTCACTGCTTTGTTTTGTTTTGTTTTTTTGAATGTCCAGAGGACCAGACTTAGCTTTTTTAGATCATTCTCATTTCCTGGCCGAATAGAATATATGTACGTAAAGTATTAAATAAATCCTTTGATTTTTGTAATTTCATCCTTTTAGGATCATTTTATTTACTTTTCATTAAATCTGTTGACTGCCTATAGAAATTTTGATAACAGTTTAGTCCTGTGTATAAAGTAATGCTAATTTTTGTTTTGTTTATGACCTTGTTTAGGTCAGGGTTTTTTTCAACCCCTGTTCCCACCCAGGATGGCATTGCTACCGGACCACCACAGCTGTGCGGTAGGACTTAAATTGCACCAAACTATTTGTTTTTTTCTGGACCTATTACCCTGGATCATGAACTACAAACTACCAGATTATTGATGGACCTTTAATCATCCGGGATTCAAGAACTGATTTAAAATAGAAAAAAAAAGAACTCTTGGGTGTAATCAGGGTCTGTTTTGTTGTGTGTATTTTTTGTCTATTGGTTATACTCAAAGAAAATGATTATTATTACAAACAATATTATTATAAATACCTTCCTGTCTATTGGTTATACTCAAAGAAAATGATTATTATTACAAACAATATTATTATAAATACCTTCCTGTCTATTGGTTATACTCAAAGAAAATGATTATTATTACAAACAATATTATTATAAATACCTTCCTGTCTATTGGTTATACTCAAAGAAAATGATTATTATTACAAACAATATTATTATAAATACCTTCCTGTCTATTGGTTATACTCAAAGAAAATGATTATTATTACAAACAATATTATTATAAATACCTTCCTAAGTCTATAGTACAATACAAACAACTTAAAACTTGCTTCTTGTCTGATGGTGTTTTATTTTAGAATTAGCGGTTTAGAATTAGCTTCCCCTAATTTTTATAAGACATTAGTGCTTTTGAAATTGTGGACCTAAATAAATTAATTAGTGCTTTAGAAATAGTGGAACTAATTTTTGGGTTAGCGCTGCCCAGCACTGCTAAAAAGTCTGTAGCTTAAATTAAAATTAGCACAGGACAGATAATTAGCAAGGCTTAACATAGCAAAATTGTAGCTAAAAGCTTAAATTAGTAAAGCCATAACAACTAGCTTAAATTAGCAAAACTGTAGCTAAAGCAGCATACAGTATAAGACAACAAAAGAAAGTAAGTATGCTGACATAGGTTCCAACGAAAGCTATGCTCTGAAGAAGCTCTTGAAGAAAAGATGGCAGTCTATTTTTATACAGATACTTTGTAAATTATTTCAAATACTTTGAAAACTTTATAGCACAACATTCCCAATGAAGACAAACATTTTTGACATGTGATTGGTTAAAATGGCCCATAGACTGCAGAGGTAGTTTAATTCCAAAATAACACAAAAGAAACTATAAACAGGAGAATAATTGTATATTGTGAAAGCTGACTCAGCATTCACACAGTATAGCGTTTATATTATCGGTCCTTGCGCGAGACGTTTGAGTGTCTATATCAGTTTCAGCAAGACTCAGTGTCATGTTGCAAACAGATCAGCGATTCTGGAAGCACCGCTCCTGTCTGGCTCTGACAGAGGACGAGACGAGGCAGTGTGGGAGGAGAGGGGAGGCTGCTATCCGACCACTGAGAGCGAGAAGAGTTTCCCTGGTTCTGAGTGTGCGTCACGGTATTCATACGAGGGCTGCGGCGCATTCAAACTTTCAAGTGGTGACTCAAGTGTGCTAAGCTGCAGCCAACGCTCCAGCGTGTACCGGTATTTATACACGGCGAGGTGCGGAGGATCTCTGCTGGGTCTGTCCCCACAGGGGGAGGCTGGAACTGGAAGACGAGCTCGGTGCTAAGAGGGAAACCCCTAAAGCTATGCTAAAGTGTGCCCACTTTAAAATAACCAAAGGAATCACTGACAGGAATGAGCAAACATGCTAATATATATACTGATTCAGACACTACTACTGAAGAGGAGGTTAAAAAATCATTTCTTTCAAACAGCAAGTCAGCTTTTTGCTCTAAAACTCTTTGTTTTTAAATGGAAGAGCTTGTGTTTTATGGTTTTCATCATGGCTTTGAGAAAATAAAGTCCTGTTCGGGTGTTTCCGCTGTGCTTTTTAAATTGGAAGAGCATGTACATCCACATTTAGTTAAAAATAGCAAACAAACAAAAGTAAAACAGGAAGCTAGCTACAAATAAGATTATATTTAAATTTTGTTTGGAACAAACTGACAATACAATGTACTGGCATGAAATGATATTATGCAAGAAAAAAAGAAAAAAAACTACCTTCTTTAATAAAAACCAGCAATGATTTTTATATTTTTTTGCTTATTGCATACTTATTGCACAAACACAACCTAATAATACATTTAAACCTCAAAAACATCCAGTAGATTTTTGCTCAAAAATGTTAATTAAAAAAGGGTGCCTCTGATAATATGTGTATCTTATAAATTTAGGTTTTTGTTCAGTGAAAAAAATGGTATATAAAACTTTTTCCCATATAAAGTTCAAACTGTAAATGACACTTGTATTTACAAAAGCAAATTATTATGTCTTTGCCCATGTCTATGTGTATGCACATGTGTAACATACCTTAGTAACATATATGCTTGTACATGGGCACATTTGTTAACATGTATATTATTTTGCAGTTTTTGCACTAGAGTTGCTCCTTTAGCTTTAAAAACCAGTGTACAGTTTTGAATGACAAAGTTATTGAATTGAAGTGTTTGTTAGCAACGTATCTCACAAACCACTGGACACATTTTAATACAACTCATCCCATGAACATCTACAACGGATTAACTTTTGGACTCAGCTTGGTTTAAGATGGCCGATGGTAGTCGCTGTGAGTCATATACAACATATACTCTGAGGGTGACATCTTGCTACATTTCACACATAAAAAATAATCCTCTTTCGGCTGCTCCCTTCTTCAGAGCCCTCTGTGTGGAGCAGAGAGCCGCCATCTAGGACGCCCAAGGGAGCAGATAGTGGGGTTAAGTGCCTTGCTCAAGGGCCCACAGTGGGGCAAATGACGGTGGAGGCAGGTGTTTCACCTTTACCACCCACATTTTGTTGTTTTGTGTACAGGGAGTCAAACTGTCTGCCTTCTCCAACCTCTGCACCACCTCTCCCCCAACGACTTCATTTATAAATTAAATTAATAATTACCACAATAACGATCAATACTTTTCATTGTGTGTTACATACGATCTTTAAAATTATGTAAATTTTAGCCGCCACCAGCTTATGATACAGGATAATTACTGGTGCATTCTCTTTCATACAAAGTCCATTCATAATTTACTATACATAAATTTTGATACAAACCAATTTATATATATTTTTCCAGGAACCTAATTTTATTCATTTTCTTAAACAAAGTCCTTGTTTTTGCAACTTCAATATCATTTTCTAAACCATCCCATAGACCTATTCCATAAATTATAGCAGACCTACTCTTTAAACTAGTTCTATGTTGTGGCATAACAAAAATATCTGTACCCTTAAAGAGCCACTGACATGATTTTTCTACTATTCATCAAATTGCTCAAAATATATAAACAGTATTTTATCATTTAAATACGTGGCGGACGTGGCGTAGTGGTAATGGCAGTCGTCCCCCGATCGGAAGGTTGGCGCTTGGCGGTTCGAATCCCGGTTCCCCACACCATGTGTCGTTGCGTCCTTGGGCAAGACACTTAACCCCGAGTTGCTCCCGGTAGGACTGGAAAGCGCCTTGCATGGCAGTCTGCCACTACCGGTGTATGAATGTGTGTATGAATGGGTGGATGAATGGGTGGATGGTTGGTATTGTAAAGCGCTTTGGGGCCCCTCATATGGGGCTGGAAAGCGCTATATAAATAAGCTCCATTTACCATAAATATGTTCGTTTTTGCAAACAAAACGATAAATCACTTTAATGTTGCTTTAAAAGTGATTTTGAACTTCAAGCCGTGTTTAAAATCTGATTACACACGAACGCACCATCCGTGACGTAGTGTGCAGATTGTGAGGCAGAGCTCTGGGCTTGTCACAGTGTGCGGGTATGAGCAGCTCCACATGAAGGTAAGTCTGATACAGCATCAGACCTAAATTAGATCCTGTTGTTTCTTGTTCCATCACCCAAACTATTTTCTGCTTCCCAAAATGAAGACAAATAGCTCAAATCTTCACATAGATTGCTAAATTCGTCGGGTTTTAAATTGTCCGCTATTAAAGAGACCAGAGCCCTCTGCCTCACACTCTGCACACTACGTCACAGATGGTGCGTTCGCGTGTAATCGGATTTCCCATGATTAAACACGGCTTGAAGTTCAAAATCACTTTTAAAGCAAAATTAAAGTTTATCATTTTGTTTGCAAAAACGAACATATTTAAATGATAAATTATATATATTTTGAGCAATTTGATGAATAGTAGAAAAATCATGTCAGTGGACCTTTAAGATTATAAGTACTTTTCCTTTTTACAAAAAAACATTTGGATGTTTGAGGGTAATGTGAATTTCTGAGCCTTGTACAGCATTAAAAGAAAATTATAGTCAACCAGATCATACAATTTAAGTAATTTCAATTTGCAAAACAAAACATTTGATGGATGGTAATAATGCTTTCCAGTGATAAACCTTATAGCTCTTTTCTGTAAAATAAAAATGTTAATAAAATTAATAATTTTTTATTTAAAAAAAGTAGGTTATAAAGCAGCAGTGATGTTTTCCCCTGAAGAAGTGGTTAAAAACAGCACCGCAGGAGCTGCTGTGAGTGTGCAGCAAAACAATAACAAAGCGTGCGCTACGTGACAGCGCTGCTACTACAAGTTCCTTTTACCTTCTCTGCGGAGCTTCACGGCTTCAGCCGGCCAGCAAAGCGCTTTGTCCCCGTTCTCCAAAGGTGAGACTGCGTCTGGGTGAACAAAACATCCGCTTACACACACGCACAGGAGCATTTACAACAAACTAGGTGGGGGTGGGCGGCTGGCTCTGGCTACACCACGTTAGCATTAGCATCGCTAGGAGCTGTCAAAGCTAACTAACTTGCAGCTGGACGGTTGAGCGCGAGGCACAAACTAAAAGCACTGAAACGGCTGTTAGCGTCGCTACGACGAGCTACGAACACGGAGTTTCGTCGTGATATTTTGTTGACAGTTACTTTGCTTGCGCTTTGACAGACCCTGCGTGGTGGTGGAGCTTTTTACTCAACTCAGTTTGGAGACCACACGCGCACACTCCCCGACAGTTTGTCAGCAAAAAAAACAACAGGAAAGACAACCGACGCGCGAACTTACTGTCGACAAAACGTAATTTAGCCGCACTAACGAAGGAAGACCAAGGCTTGCAAAGGAAGGAATCCGGACTTGGTATTTGGCGATCCAGTGTCGCCATTGCTCTTCCTTCTTGTTGCTGTGAGTCGTTTTTTTTTTCCTTCTCTCTCTCTCGTGCTCTCCCGCCCCTCGCCTCGCACGCAGCAGGCAAAAAACGAAAGAACGAGATTCGGTGACGTCATTGTCGTTCATTTTCGGATGGGCTCGGCTTTTGCCGAAAAGCTTGACCGGCTGAGTGGCAAATACTGTATGGAGCTTTTGAGGAGTTCAAAAGTTCACTGTGTACGGTACACATACTTCAAAAGCCTAAAGTTTGGCCTCAAGGCCATGTTTTGCACACAATCTGGAATCAAGCAGAGGCACTTTTTTTATCATATGACAAATAGGTGGAGATGTCATTGTTTACACAGATTTTTTTAACCTTGTGACCCAATTTGCCCAAATTATGTGAACAAGTACCGGTAGTTAAAAAGGGCACTGGAGGGCAAGAGTTTTCACATGGTTATGATTTTATTTCTCTAGTCTACCATGTCTTACTTACAGTGATAAAACTGTCAGAAAGCATATTACCACCAGGTTAATAATGTAATTGGCTATAAAAACTAGAGAAATTGCATTTCTTGTGAAAATGTAGCGTGAATGCCTATTGCTGAAGAACTTGCTGAAAAACAGCTGAAAATAGCTAAAAATGTGCTGAAATGTAGCTGAAATGGAAGAACAAGCCTAAGTTAGCAGAAGAACTCAAAAAGTACACATATTTGCTGAATTTGAGCACAAAAATTAGTAAATTAGCTACAAAACCCCCCAAAAATAAAAATCCACAGAGATCCACATCGAGAGGAGCCAGTAGATGTGGCTCGGGCATCTGGTTAGGATGCCTCCTGGACGCCTCCCTGGTGAGGTGTTCCGGACATGTCCCACTGGGAGGAGACCCAGAGGAAGACCCAGGACACGCTGGAGGGACTATGTTTCTCGGCTGGCCTGGGAACGCCTTGGGATTCCTCCGGAGGAACTGGCCCAAGTGGCTGGGGAGAGGGAAGTCTGGGCCTCCCTACTTAGGTTGCTACACCCACGACCCGGCCCCGGATTAGAGGACGAGAATGGATGGATGGATGGATGGAATTGGAGAGAGCTTGTGCCCAATTAGCCTGAAAGAACCAGAAATGTGCACAAAAAAGTGGAAATTTTCTGAAAAATGCTGAAATTTGCAATTTGAATAGTAGCTAAAAAGACACAAAGAAGCTGAAATTGCCAAAAAGAAGTGGAAAGAACACAATTGTGCCCAATTAGGCTGAAAGAAGCAAAAATTAGCACAAAAACTGGAAATTATCTGAAAAAAGCTGAAATTTCTTTGCACACACAAAAATAAAAAACTGCCAAATAGTGGATTAAAAAAGCAGAAAGAAGCTAACCAACAACGATGACGACGATGACGACAACGACGACGTCAACAACGACGACAACAACAACGACGACGACGACGACGACGACGACGACGACGACGACGACGACGACGACGACGACGACGACGACGACGACGACGACGACGACGACGACGACGACAACAACAACAACATTAATAATGATAATAAAATAGAAAAAAAATCACATACCATAGAGCTAGGCAAGAGTAAATGAATATATCTCACACGTGACATTATAAAGATGAATAAATACAGAAAATACAAATAACTGCATAAATAAATTAATTGAAGAGCAGGGACTAATCCCCAATAGATGATCTGAGTGCGAACAGACTTGTGCAACCATCCATCCATCCATCCATTTTCGTCCGCTTATCCGGGGTCGGGTCGCGGGTGTAGCAGCCTAAGTAGGGAGGCCCAGACTTCCCTCTCCCCAGCCACTTGGAGCAGCTCCTCTGGGGGAATCCCAAGGCGTTCCCAGGCCAGCCGAGAAACAGTTCCTCCAGCGTGCTCCAGCGTGTCCTGGGAAGACCCAGGACACGCTGGAGGAACTAGGGTCACGGGGATCACTGGTGCCCATGCAACCAATTAGCAAAATATCTCATGAATTTCTGGATCAATTTTATTTAAACTTTCAGAAAATAATTATTGAATGATAGTTGCCAGTGCCACAGCTGACCAAAGTTGGAAAACACAAAAATTCTTACAAGTCATTCAGTTTTGCAGATACAGGGAGTCCTCGATTTACGGCGCCCTCGACCTACGGCAACTCGGACTTACGGCATGCATCATACAGTAATTAATAAAAATATGAAAAAAAAGAAAAATCGTTTTGTTTTGTTTAAATGTTCTTTATTTCATGTGTACAGCACTTTGTTGCAGCTGTGGTTGTTTTCAATTGCTTTATAAATAAAGTATTATTATTAAAATTATTATTTGATAATACGTTTGTGGTTGGGTGGATATACGAAGGGAAAAGACGCTGTGGAACGTGTGAAGCATTAGACAGCTTAATGTGACCGGACAGCCACCACCTAACATGCTAACATTAGCTCCACCGGAGTCTCCAGCCTGGACAGCCACCACCTAACATGCTAACGTTAGCTCCACTGGAGACAGGACCCGACAGGCCGCAGAGACACCTGCTGCAGCCGTTAGCTTGCCTGATGTCTGCCTTTTAGCCTCAGATGTTTGATGGACACAGAACTAACATGCTAAAACACGGAGGAAGCTGCACAGCCTTTTTGGAGGGACGACACAGAGCTAAAAAAGAGCTAACGTGCGCAGCTATGGAGGTGCTAATGCTAACGCGGCGCGGAGCCTGCTGGAAGGAGAAACGGCTCCAAGTACGTTATTAAATCTTTTTTATTTCATGATTGCTCCAAATGTATGGAGTTAACATGCTAACAGTCCTTCCTGTAAACAGTTTGGACCACGTGAAGCAGTATGAAGCTGCAGAGGTCGGACGTGCAAAGAGCTAACATGCTAAAAGACGGAGACTTGACCAGCTCAAAGTAAGATTTATTTTACAGTATGTGTTAAATGTGTTCTTTGATATTTATGTAGGGTAGTGTTAGTATAGGCAAAGTGCTTGGTAACTGTACTGTACATGTACTAAAAAAAACAGTGGCGGCTCCTGTGTTATCCGACTTACGTCAAAATCGGGTTACGAACGGCCCGTAGGTCCGGAACTCGTATGTAAGTCGAGGACTCCCTGTATTGTGCTAAAATGTAGTTGATGTCTTTGATTTTATACGTCTACCTTATAATGTTTTGCTAGTTTTTTGATACTTTGTTTAAAAAAATAAAAAAAAAGTATTTCTCTCTTTTGTTTTTTTTCTCTTTTGTTTTCTATTGTTTATTGTTTAAGGAAATTCTACCATTGCTGTTCATCGTTCTTTAGTTTTAGCAGGTCGCTTTCGTAAATGAGCCATGAGGCTCAATAAGATTTACCTGACTAAATAAAGGTTGAATGAATGGTTTGATTGTGGCTGAAAATCTTCCACAACACAAACTATGAGAGTGACATCATGCATAACATTATTTTTAAGGTTTACAATACAACACATTTTCTCATCATAAAATGGTATTATACAAAAACGTATAGAAGACATTATTACCTCCTGCACTGGACTTTTTTATTTGCGTGCATCTCTACTTTTTTATCTATACAGGAAAGAACATAAAACAGTTACCACAGGAATTTTTCAAACTTTAAGTGAAAATATCATTCGATTTATTGCACTTTGAAATCTAAAATTCTGAAACTTACAGTATTTTCTGGTGTATAGGTCGCACCTGTGTATAGGTCGCATTGTCCAATTATCACCAATAGATTGGAAAAATCCCTAGATAGGTCGCACTGGTGTATAGGTCGCACCTACGTTTAGCTCTGCTGCAAATGTCTGCCACAGGAGCGCACAGCAAGGCTTTTAAGAAGATTAACACTTAAAAACAATTATTTGTTTGATAAAAATTATAGCAAATATGTGTCTGAGCTGAACTTTTCCTTAATAAATGAACGTAATTGTGAAATGAGCTGGATTTAAAAATTTGTTTCACCGAAAGTGAAAACAAGCCATATATAGGTCGCACCTGAGTATAAGTCGCAGGCCTTGAAAAAAACATAAAAAGGTGCGACCTATACACCGGAAAATACGGGTAATTAAATCCTTCCCAATACCCCCCTGATCAGGGGCATCAAGACTGTTAAGGATGTCAGAGGTCAGAGCATCTCAGCAGGTAGGTCTCATGGCGCTGCACTGCTCCCTGGTGGCTGGAAATAAAAACTGTCCAACAGTCATCCATCAATCCATCCATCGGTCTCTTTAACCGCTTCTTCCTTTTAGGGTCACGGGGGTCACTGGTGCCCATGTCCAACCATCACTGTGCGAGGGGTGGGGTACACCCTGGACAGGTCACAAGTCCATCACAGAACCACATAGAGACAAACAACCATTCACTCTCTCACTCAGGGACAAGTTAGTTACCAATCAGCCTAACTTGCATGTTTTTGGTTTGCGGGAGGAAACTGGAGTACCCGGAGAAAATCCACGCATGCACAGAGAGAACATGCAAACTCCACCCAGAAAGGCCTCAGACGGCGATCCTGCAACAGTCTCATTGTGAGCCACTGTACATCTTAGGAAAAGGACAAAGATAATAGTGAAGTATCACTTTTTATTATGAGTCTAAAACTTAAGATGATGAAAACCAAATTTCTCCTTAAAAGAACACACTTTAGCAGAACTGATTAATATCACACATGTAAAATCATATTTTTCCCTCCTCGCGCAAGCACGCTGCAGCTCAGACAGAATGCTGATTCTAAGGAAGTGACAGTGTGAGGAAAAAACACTGATTAATGGGTGACGTCCGCGCCGCACACAAAACACCACTTGTTCCCACGTCATGTGACGAGCTCCTGTACAAACACGCACACACAAAGGATGACTTAGTCACAATGTTGTCTGTTTCTTCACACAGTGATCTCTGAGGTCGTAGGACCAACCACAATGTCACATGTGGTTGCAGGATTGGTTTAGTGTCATGATAGCTTTCATGTCTTTAAATGCTATAATTTTTTTCTGCTCATCTTTAAACTTGTTACACAAACTAAACACTCAAAATAAACTAGGGATGCACGATATTATCAGCATGGTATCGGCCGAGATCAATGATAAAGTTATCGGACATCGGCCATTCCATCAAAATAACTCACAGATATAAAATAAAAGGCGCTGTTTATAGTATGTATACTTTGTATATATGGCGCTGTTTTTGTATGACTGCTCTAGTGTTATCTTTGTGTTAAATGTCATTAATAAATTTAACATTAAACATAATCCTAGTTGAAGTGTTATATAATTTTCAGTTCCCTTTTTTACATCTGCATTTGGTAGCAGGTCAAATTGACAAAGACCATGAAGAATAATGTTGTATTTTAATTCCACAGTAGAGGAAGCTACGTAGTCGCTGGAAGTAGGTCTATGGAAAATATCGGTATCGGTTACCAGCCCAATAAGTTTTAACATTGCCATATCATGTATCGGCCAAAAATACAATATCGTGCATCCCTAAAATAAACTTTTTTTTCCCCATATGAAGGACTTAATTTCATTTACCCTTTATTTATCCAGGTAGTCTCATTGAGCTTCAGGTACACAAACTATCACACGTAAAAGATGTTTACTGAAAAAACACTATTTTTATTGAAAAAGCACATTGAAATTATGCAAGACAGTGGACGTCTCTTTACAAAGACATGTCTGCAAGATAAACATAAAAAAAAAAAGACAACTCACTGGATGATGCCTAAAAGAACAGAGGAAGTTTAACCAGTACACTACCCTCACACACTTACTGAGTCATTTCACTTCAGTGTCAGGTAAAGTTAAAGGAAACTACATGAACATAAGATGAAAAAATGAGAAACTATGCAAACATTACACAGAATTATACCAAAACAACAACAAAAAAAGAAAACAAACACACACCCAGGCCTGTTTGGTGATAAATTAAGAGAACATGAGAAATTAGCTCAAATTGGGGGGAAACAAATGATTGCTTTGGCAGAATATTAACTTTAAAAAAAAGCAAAATGTAAGTATAACACATTCAGAATACTTCAAAATCCTATAAAGCACCACAAGCATAACTACATTCCTCATATTTGAGTGAAAAGCCACTTTACGCGATTCATTCTAAAGCTTAAACACAAATTAAAATAAAGCTGAATCCATGAGTTTTGTTTAAAATATTTCTCAAGACATTGCACTTACAGCCATCGGCTGCTAGGAGGTGAATGGTACAACGGAGGCATCCGATTAATTAAAAAGCATAATATGAAAAACAAAGCTCGACTCTTGCATCCTTAAATTTCAAATAAAAAAAACTTCCTGACTCTTGAACGTTTAACAAAAAGGCCGATTTCATGGTTACTCGATAAAAAAACATAAATATGTACAATTATATATAAAGTATTCATCGGTGAATTTAAGCTTCTAAAACAGGTCCAGACCCCGCTTGGGGGTCAAAATTCATGTCTTAAGAAAATCTACGGATATCAAATTACTTTAAAAAAAACATTGCCAATGGCATTTTTAGCCTCAACTGTTAAAACTAAATAAAAATCTTGCTCATAAATGTATAAATCTTTGTTAAATGGCTCCTTAGCAACACTTGTATATGACAGGAACTCCCATTTTATGAGTAAATAACAGAAGAAAAAAAATTGGTAACTTTATAATTAAAGCATTACATAAACAGCACCATTACTTGGAGTCAGTTTTGAACACTGGATCAATGTGAGTGCATGTTGGTTACATGTGCAGATCGAGTGAAGTCAGCTTATATGAAGCTAACACACAAATCAGCAGTGGAGCTAATAAAATATTTGGAACAAGTACAAATTAAAGGCACTGAAAGCCGTCTCAGTCATGCTCCGTTGTGGTGGTAGCACAGCATCTAACTCTTCATTTAGTCTCTATCATCTTTAAAGAGGATTTTATTTCAAACGTCAGTGTTCGACGTTGGAACGTGTGGTAAAAATGTGACTTTTTGAGTGGTGTGTGTTAGTTAATGTTTGTTCAGAGTGTGAATCTGTGTTCGTCAGATCGGAGCAGGGACCTGTTGTCTTGCAGGTCCGGGTTGAGAGGGAAACTTCCGAGAGTGCCAACGAGTCTCCTTGTACACAAACCAGGCGTTCCCCGCCCACACGAACATGTTGAGGTAGCC
>JBBPBX010037453.1:0-13184 GCA_038048925.1 Garcialebias charrua | reverse complement strand
TTGGACAATTATCATGGACTCCTGTTCAAGGGGTGGGCAATGATAGATCATCCTGATTTTGATACTCCTCGGATCAAATCTGTGGATTTTAGAACTGAACGTATGGCAACGGCTTTACGTCTTACTTTGCCACGTCTCCACGCCCACATGCTCCACCCGAAACAGTAAGGGTTGGAAAGCAAGTTACACCAACATGTCTTCGGTCACCGGACACACTGTCATGCTGATTAGGTAACGGGTCCGATCGGGGCCGTTCAACGTAAAACTTGACACTTCCTGTTGTCAGGGGGCGTGGCTTAAGTGATGTCATGATTTGACCATTCAGTATTGTAGGGGACCAGATGTGGGTCAATCACTGAAGGTTTGATGTATTAGGCAGTTTTCGTGTAGGTGCTATTAGCGTTTCGTTTTTCATGGCAAGATGTCTAACTTTGATGTCTGGCTCCGCCCCTTCAGCATGCATGAAAACGAACCGTTTTAATAACATTTGGTCCCCCATGCCTTATGAACAAACCAGCAAAGTTTGAAGCCGATTGAGCGAAATCCCTAGGAGGAGTTTGTTCAAATGCGAAGACTGTAAACTGCCAAAAAGGTGTTTGAATTTGGTCATCATTCCAAAATGGCCACCTTCCTATTTATCGTACAACGTTGGTGCCAGAGGGTTTTCTGTGCATCTTGGTGAATTGATGATGATGATGTTGATGAATTCAATTTATAACACACTTTTCATTAATGAAAATCTCAAAGTGCTACAAAGTGCAACATAATTAAATGTCAATAAAACAAGTAATAAAACAAGTAAAATCAAAAACATAGCTGACAAGCATTGTAAAGCGTTCCAGCGAATTTCTGCCATTGTAGTTTATTTTGAAAGGATTGCTCAGTTTCAGAATATACGGTACACAAGTCGGTGTGTTTCTTGCAGTGACTGCCTGGGGATGTGGGGAAATAGCGTGACTAAACCAAACAAGAGTGGTGGGAATTTTTATTTTATTTTTTAAATCAAGCCGCTACTGGACAAACTCAGAGTGCTTTTTGTTAAAATGTCTACCGTATTTTCCGGCCTATAAGTCACAGTTATTTTACTAATTTTCATGTCCTGCGACTTATGGGGCGAAGCGACATATTTATGGATTTTTTTCCATATTTTTAGACCAATTTTTGGCTGAGATATGACCGTTTCCATTCATCCCGACAAAAAAATGGAGCAGTACCACTTTCGGCCGCTAGGGTTCACCGACCGTTCCCAGCTCATGTCTCCTCTGCTCTGACTCACTCTGTCCCAGCCCGGCCTCCTGCTCTCTGGAGGTATGAACTACTGTTACCTTGTTAGCAGAATAGCTCATGAACGACACGACAGATTTTGATGAAACTTACAGAAAGTAATCACTGGATGGACTTTTACAACCCATTAGCTTTAGGAGATGTTTGAGCGAAAATTCGATTTATTTATAATTTATTTTCGCAGCGCGCGCGACCGTTTGGAAGACGTTAAAGTGAAACAATTTAAATCCAGCAGATTTGACAATTACGTGAATTTATTAAGGAACGGTTAAGCTCAGAAACACTTTTACTATAATGTCAACAAACAAATATATATTTTTAGTTGTTTATATTGTTAAATTTTAAAGAAATGAAGCGTATCCGCTTGCTGCGCGTGCACATAGCAAAACTACTTTTTAAATCTAGCTGATTTGACAATTACGTGCAGTTATTAAGGAAAGGTTAAGCTAAGACAAATCTTTGCTATAATTTTCAGCAAACAAATAATTGTTTTTACCGTGTTAATCTTGATAAAATCCTTCCGTGCACGCTCCAGTGGCCGCCGTTTGCAGCAGGGCAAAACACCGGCCCACATTTCGGGTTGTCGGCAGTGACACGTAACATACGCGACGCGTCAGCGGTGATGCATAATAGATGCGACTTATGGGGCGAAACGACATTTATGGATTTTTCCAATTTATTGGACATATTGGACTAAAGCGACTTATGGGGCGGAGCGACTTAAAGGCCGGAAAATACGGTACTCCCAAAATAAACAGGGAGCTTTATCATTTGAACTAGACCTGCTTTAGTTGTAGACTGAGAGACCAGTCCAACCTAAATGCTCTGCCCTGTATCATTCATGTGCATTTCTTCTTACCACGGAGATGTTGAGGGTCCGCACGTTGGCAAAGTCTGTAACCTCGCAGGTAATGTTGCTGCCCTTGCAAACGCCCAACGTGGCACTGATTCCTTCAGTATTCGTGGCGTCCTTCACATTCTGCAGGCCTTTTGCCCAGGCAGATGAGCACACTAACCACAGGAAAACCAGGATTGCTGTGATGATAAAGTCCTAGTGGGAAAAATAATCAACAACATTATTATTAAAGACAGGAACTACCTCATACTGCTGAAGCCACATGAATCTATATGATATTTCAGATGTGTGTGTTTAATGTGTACTTACAAAAATAGGTCCAAAGTCAGAGTCCTTGTAGACATGCATGTAGCCTAAGTACACCAACAGAGCTACCATGCTGTACAGGAAGCAAACAACGGCGATGCCTACAAAGAACTCCACTGCAGAGGCTGAGTCTCCCACCATGTGCGTCGTTGTGACGGAGTGATTACAGATGGTGGCGTTTCCCTCAATGAGTGGGACTTGGCTCAGCCTGGTGATGATACAAGTCACTGATGATGAGTCATCGTTTTGTTTACTCTATTAAGATTTCACCAAAAGACACATAACTGGGTTCATATTCCCACCTAAAAGGATATTGAAAATTGGCATTGAGTGTTGTGTTCGAGCCATCGCCACAGAAGAGAGTTATGATGTTCCTCCCGGAGAATCCGCTGCAGCTTCCAAAAGCAAATATGGCTGTCAGCTGTTGGAACAAACCATAAAGACAAGGCGTGAATTTTAAAACATAATCGACTTAATTCACTTTAATATTAGCCAACAAAGGTTTAATGACCAAATGATTGGCAAATGCAAAACAAGTAGTAAACAATGGTGTCTGCCATCTTAGACGTGTGGTTTCATGCATTAACCCGTGCAGCTTTTGGAATCCTTGCTGAAAAGCATCTGATTCAGTTTGCCGACCATGTGATACTAATTCCCTTCTTTTAAAACCAACAAAGGCTAAATTCTTTTAGTCTGTGTGACAGCAACTAATCTGGGCCTCCAAATGCAGTAAAAAAAAAAACACATAATTGGATCAAGTTCATTCAGATTTTCAACAATACGACTTTGCACCATTACTATAGACGACACTGTAGACTGAAATTTAACAAATCATGTCTATAATTCTAACATATGGCTGGATTATTATTATTTTTTTACCAATTCCTTCTACTTTTGACAAAATTTTACTCCTCATTCCAAAGCAAATCTCATTGTTTTATCGTGACAGGAAACCGTCCAGATGAGATTTAACAAAATGGGTCCAAACCATGAAACTAGGGATGCACGATATTATCGACATGGTATCGACCGATATTAGCAATAAAGTTAAATATTGAATATCGGCCATTCTATCAAAATGACAATGAAAACATCCCAGTTCATCTGGTCTGTGCAAGACTACCAGCAGTCTTGCAAAGATCAGATATGTTTTTTTCCACTGGAAAACCCCATCTATCATAACCAGATGATACTTTTCTTTGTCATTTATTCCCCTTGTCTTTTCTCCACACATGATCGTTTCAATTAAACAAACTTTTATTTCGGCCCTGTTGGTTCACAGAACATCTTTTTCCCTCATAGAACACGTGTTTGCTTCTTTGTTCAATCTTCAGCAAACTGTATCAACTATCTTCTTCCTGCCATTGTTGCTCAGAGTTCTTCTGAAGGACTCCAGAGTATTTCAATTAAACAATGTTAGCGGGGCTTTTAGTTGCTTGGAAGTGACTCTGCTGACTCTACATTACTATGAGAAGGCTTTAAACCTCATACATTTTTTTTGAGGTAGTAATGGGTACTCGTCTTTTTGGCCCTTGTACAATTGTGTAAAAAGTTCCTCTTTCCAGCAGTAAATCAGTTACCGGTAATTTCTGCCGAGTTGGACTCTCTCTAACTGAGATGGAGGCAGACTCTTCTTTAATACAGACAAATAAATCTGAGACGTGTGTCAAAATGCCAAGCTTGAGATTTCTCAGTCACTCTAATTTTTTACCTTTACCTGTGCCTCTAAATCACTGGTAGGGATCAAATTAATATAATCACATACAGTATATAACAGGTTCAGCTAAGCTTCTTTTGAAGGTTGTTCAGGTTCCCTCATTCAGGACCACACCAGTCCTCCAGAAACAGGAATGTCTTAGATTGGAGTCTTTGCTCTGTACCATCAAAAGGCAACAGTTGAGATAGATAAAGCAGCTGTTCCCAAGGCCTTCCAGACACTCCCCAAGGGAGGTGTTTCATACAAGCCCCACTGGAAGGAGGCCTCAGGGCCCCTGGACTTGCTGAAAAATGTATTTATGTTCTTAGCTGAAAAGCTGTAGGGTGTATCTGTGCATCTTGTTCAGTGGTTCTTTGAGTTTATGATCATCTAGGTTCTCTTTGTGAGTTGCATATATTTTCTCCCAGTTAGTTTAGTGTGTTTCTAGATCAATCTTTGTTTCAGTGTTTCCAGTTATCAGGTCCATTCTGCTCTCAGTGTTTTTGCCTGCCAGCTATCAGTTTAAGGTGTTTCCACTTTCCTCTCTCCCTCAGTTTGCCATGAAGCCAGTCTCTTGTCCCCACCTCACCAGCACCTCATTGTATTGGTTTTACCTACATGCCTCGTCCTCCTCGTGCTTCTGTTCTCTCAGTTGTAAGTTGTTGTTTTTTTGCCTCCACGTCGGCTTTTTGTTTCGTTTATAAAATAAATGTATTTTTTGTTTTACGTGAACTCCTGGGTCTGCCTGCATCTGGGTCCAACTCTACACTGAACGTGACAGTAGGTGGGGACAAGGCCTTCATCTCTCTATATGGCCCACGGATACGTTGGAAACAATAGAGCTAAGTTGGATGTAAGCTACTGTAGCTTATGTGTTATTTTTCACCACTTTTATCGTCTGTCCAACAGATCTCACTTGTAAATGAGTCTTCGAGGCTTAATGTGATTTATCTGTTTAAATAAAGGTTGAATAAATACGAGTTTCCTCTGCAGGGTAGCTGGACTCTCCCTTAGAGACAAGGTGAGAAGTTCAATTATCCGGGAGACACCAATTAGAACCACTGCTCCTCCATATCAAAAGGAGCCAGTTGAGGTGGTTCGGGCATCTGGTATGGATGCTTCCTGGGTGCCTCACCAGGGAGGTGCTTCGGGCATGTCCGACTGGGAGGAAACCCTGGGGATGACTCAGGACACACTGGAGAGACTACATCTCTTGGTTGGCCTGGGAACATTGTGGGGTCTTCCCAGAAGAGCTGGAAGAGGTGGCTGTGGAGAGAGATGTCTGGACCTCCCTGCTTAAGCTGCTGCCCCAGCGACCCAACTTCGGAACAAGCGGAAGATAATGGACCTTACCAAGCTCCGCCCAGAAACGCCCCCTAAACTCCCACATGGATGCATGTCTCACAAACAAAGCCTCTCGGAGCTTAGTTTCAATGGAAACATGGCGTCGACTGACTCTCTGCAGGGTAGTTCTGAGTCGATTAGTGTATCATTTCTGCCGGATTTCAACAAAATATCAGCCACTACAATGGACAGGGGAACCAACAAGTTCATGTCATCTTTTGTGGACGACATCAAGTTGTTTGAGCCACGCGATGCCTCCAACAGTGTGCACGTCACAGCAAAATGCTATCGGTCGATGAGGAAAACAGCAGATCCTCACACCCTCAGCATTAATATAGCTGTGGACAGGATCACTGATGCCTATTGTTCTTGCAAGGCTGGGTAAGTCGGGCATTCATGGTTTTGAGGGTTACTTTTGAATAGGGCTGAACAATTAATTGCATTTGCAATAAAATCGCGATATGATAAAACAAGATTTTCTAATCGCGAAGGCTGCAATTTGATTGTTCACATGACTTAAGTGACTTGTGAGTGAGTGGAGCAAACCAGAGCAGAGAGCGGGAGAAGTCAACAGTGTGCTTTAACCAGTTGCACAATGACGTCGGGCTCAACAGAAGCTGATAAATGTGAAAGTTTGGTACCAAAGAGGGGCAGCACGTCCGTTGATGGCTATAAAAAAACAAGACGCTGTGCGCGTTTTATTTTTTATTTTTATTTTTTTTACATCTAAAAGATTTAATAAGAACAGATACTAGTTTATTTTGTGTTCACTGAGTTTGAATTCCCAGAAAATAACGAGTTGGTTAAAGCAGATTCTCTTTATGTTTTTTGCACTTTATTTTTTATGATGTTACCGGGTGGAAAGCAGTAAGTTTATTATTTTTTTTTATATCTAATTTTTTATATTTATTTATTAACTGTCATGTGAAGTTCAGACAGTAGTTAGGAAGTTCACTTAACACATTTACTATTACCATATTTTCCGGTGTATAGGTCACACCTTTTTATGGTTTTTTCAAGGCCTGCGACCTATACAGCAAACCCTCGACCTACGTCACCCGCAACCTACGGCAACTCAGACTTACGATTTTATCATATTTAATAAAAATATGATTAAAAAAAAAATTTTTTTTTTTTTTTTTTTTTTTTAATGTTATTAATTTCATGTGTATAGCACTTTGTTGCAGCTGTGGTTGTTTTAAATGGCTTTATAAATAAAGTATAATTATTAATATTACGTTTTAATTACAATTTGATCGTATTTACGCAACTTCCGGTCGTTTCCGGTCGCCATTTTACAATTGTCTACTGCGGTCAATGGAGCTCTAGAGGCTACTGTCAGCTGGCTCCGTGTGCCCGATCAGGGTTGCCTCATACGGATAAATTAGCTGGAAACACTCGGTCAACTCTGTGGACGTCTCAGGCCCGGAGGAGCAGCCGCGGATCGCCCCGCGATGGCTCCAACAACTTTGCCCGACATGCTAACGACAGCAGCTAACAGAGCAGCAAACACAGGCGAAGACACCGAGCCGACATGCCGCGGAGGGGCCATCTGCGGCCGGGAGCTCGCCGCAAATGTCCGCCTGGCAGTCGGGGGACACCGGCTCAAAGTAAGACATTATATTTTTTATTTATTGTACAGTACAGTATTCATTTACTGTGCAGTTCTGTGCGTGTTTATGGCCTTAGTATGTCTGCTTGTTCAGTCTCATGCCATTAAATATGTGTGCGGCGCTCCGTTAGCGGTATAGCCGCGACCTATGTCAGAAACGCGGACCTACGACAGGCAGGTGTTTTTGGTCCGCGAGGTACGACAAAATCGACCTAAGTCACACACGTAGGTCCCAATCCCTGACGTAACTCGAGGGCTTGCTGTAATTACTATTAGCCAACTGACCCAACAATAAGGTTTTTGTACCAAGAAAGAAAAGCAAAGTACGGAGAATATCCTGATGCATGCTCAATAATCCTAGTAGAAAAACCTAAAAAAGTGTTGTGCAGCGTCTTCTTTTTCATAGCCAAAATAATTCCAAACACTGGACATGGTGGCCCTATTTGGCACCAAACTTTCAGATGTGGAAGCTTCTGTCGAGCCTGACGCCATTGTGCAACCGGTTAAAGTGCAGTGTTGCCTTTTCTTTGCTTTGCTCTGCTCCGCTCACTTGCATGTCACGTAAGCAGATCATGTGACCAGTCAAATTGCAGCCTTTGCTAAGGAAAATCTTGTTTTTTATCAAATCATGATATTATCGCAAATGCAATTAATTGTTCAGCCCTAATTTGAACCCACAACCTTTTTGCTGTGAGGAAACAACTCACCACCATCCATCCCCAATTTTTTTTCTTTCCACAAACTAACAAATATGTTCTTAAAAATATGACTGGAAGTAGAAAACTTGTAAATTATATATAAAGGACACCCCGACCTCTGCATAAGGATCACATCACATACTTTTAGTTTTGACTGTTGATCTAATGTCTCATCTGGTGTTTTACTCAAAGTTACATTTCAAACATACGTTATTAAACTGTAGTGTCTGCACATGCTGAGTGGGTGCACTGCCTTTGATCAGGTGAGCAAGAATGAAGTTAGTTTTCACATTTTATGTTTAATAGTCAGCACATCAAACACAAGTCACGCCATTTGACTTAAATGTAGATTTGATTTAGAACCAAAACAAATCAAGGTCTGGGACTGCTGAAAGAAATCGATTCATGACTTTTCTGAATCCTCTCAGTTCTTTAGAGGCGGGGCTTAAAAATGACTGCTGCATTCATCCCAGAAGCCCCGGCTCGCTCACCTGTGCAAATGGCTGTGTGTAAACAGGCATGATCCCAGCAGCTTCATGTGGTTAGCCACTTCCCCAGCTGGGACAGCCTCTACTCAGGAGAAATAAGCCATTTCCTGCTTACTGAGGGAAAGATATGTCCGACTGTAACACGCTGTAATTTCTTCCAGATGGCGGGTGGATTTTATCTTGTTGGAGATTGTGCTGTGCTCAGTAGGACTCGTGTACTAATGCAGGTTTCTTTAAACACATTAATAATTTGTGAAAACAGGATTCCTTAAAATAAACTTTACATTTTAATTCAAAGAGCAGGCTGAAACAGATGTTTGACGGATGATTTTTTATTTTATTTTTTTGGCATTCAGTCCTAAAGAATTTTTAAATTTAAATCTCACTCTAGATTTTATTTTAAGTTTAGGATCTTAAAGTGAGAGTTTAGAACTTTTGAAGTGAGGTTTTGTGGAAAGGTTAGATTCAGTTGACGCTCAGTATATTTCCTTTTGAAGAAACATATTTAAATAAGCTCATTTTAAAGAAACGTTGGTCAGAACTTGACTGGGGATCTGTTCATGTTGCGCCTGCAGGAGAGGCTTCATGTGACTCTGCAGGGAGTCAGTGCATACAGAAGATGGCTGAATGATTGGTTCTGAACAGACTTGGAGAAAAATGACTATAGGCCGATAGCAGCCAAAACACAAATATATATATTTCTTCTGACCGGAAACAATGCTAAATAGTTTCACAGCAATTAAGGTAAACTTATCAACTTTTACATCACCATCAGTTCTGTATAAAGTACATAAGATTCTTTGAACATTAAATGATTGAGGTTAGCAGCAGCAGCTGTAGCACTTCTGTTGCAGTCTGGAAACTATAATAATTATGCAATATTATTCCATTAGAAATATTATTGGAATATATACAGTATATATATATTCCAATAATATTTCTAATGGAATAATATTGCAATGCAAAACTGACAGCCGTTTGAAGTTTTTAAATAATTATTGCGTTAAAAAAAAAAAACTTTACAAGCTTTGAAGCTGAAGTTCTTTTAAAGGTGGGGTATGTAACATTGTAATGTAGTCTATAACTTTTCAAACAATATATTTTAACATATTTCTTCACTCTGTCACTATCTATTGACAGACTGATGTTAGACAAAGTAATCTCTGAAAAAAACTATAGTCCCCTTGCTTCTCTATCAGCATTTATAAAAACACTGAAAACACAAGAGTGACCCGGACACTGACCAGCCAATAAAAACAGAGTTGTTTGTCACGCCCCAACCCACGCCCCCACCTGTCCCAGCCGCAGCTCGTTCTCATTCAAAGGATTGCAAAGCGATGCAGGACTGTTTTTTATGTGACACAAAATGTATTAAATATCCCTTCTTTATCCCAGAGCTGGACTTTTATTTAGTTTTTTTGCCAAAAGTCAAGTGATCGCTTCATCCTCCACTCACAGGAATGAGGAAATGGATTTGTCACGACTGACGAGCGAATTAAAACATGTCCAACGTTGCTTCGTGAACCTCTGCTGATTTCTTCTGGTTTTTGTGTTGTTGGATGAGTGATTCATGGTTTTATTATATTTTTTAAACAGTTATATTATCATATAAACACAGAACTTCGGAGCGCAGAGACAGGACATGTAGAGGAGGCGGAACATTCCAGACATTCCAGACCAGCGCTGACAGACATGAGGAAGTCACGAGCGAATTAAATCATGTCCAAACGTTGCTTCGTGAACCTCTGATGATTTCTGCTGGATTTTGTGTTGTAGGACTAGCGCTCCATGGTTTTATTTTATTTTATTAGAAGGTTTTATTAACATAAACACAGAATATCGCAGCGGCTCTGAGCAGACAGCAGCAGGGGGCGGAGCAGATCCCAAGTTCAGCAGAGCACGGACTGAGCCATATATGGCTCTGAGGGGAGGGAGCAGAATGCTTTTCTGCGCTGAAAATATTTCTAAGTCCCAGAGTGTTCAAAAACCGCATACTATACCTTTAACTTGGCAGCCTTTCTGCTCTTGGCCCAGGACTGATTTGTAATTTGCTTGTTAGCACATTCACAATTAAGGCGTCTTTACTCTACATAAACAAGATTTTTATTTTTTGCATTTGCATTTGCATTTGCACCTCCCCATCTGGACAAGTTTTTTTTCTGAGAAAAACAGATACAAACATTCAGATGTGAAGACTGGATACATGAATCTTTTTTAAAATGATATTGCAGCCAATTTTCTACACCCTGCAAACCAAAACAACAGTCATTGCTGTTTTATTCTGCCCTTATGTTGCTTTTATGATTTTGTTGCTGTTATGTTTTGATCATGTGTCAAAAATGTTTGTAACTAAAAGGACATTGTAAAACGTATACAGCAACAAATGAAAAACATAAAAAAGTCACTGCAATTGTTTTGGAAAAAATTGTAGCTAAGCTAAAAGTGTTTTTACTCCGTGTTTTAATTTAAAGTTTATATGGATGTTCTCCCCTCCTATTGACTCGGCATGGGATTTTAATTATTCCTGTAAGAATACGAAGTTAATTCTAGTCAATAAAAGCCACAAGTCATGTCTCACAAACATAAGCTGCACATTACGGTTTTCAAATGAATAAACTTGGAGTTGTTAGAAGCAAAGGCTGAATTCAATGCTTTAGTACAGATATCAAGACGCCCTTCAGGTGCAGGCTGCGTTACAAACCCATCTGATCTCTGTCAAATAAAATGCCCAACATATGCACAATAACCCCATCTAATGTTGATTTGAATATAAAGAAACAGGTTTGTGTGTGAATGCATGTGCAGAAGCTGGTGTCCCTCACAAAATGTCCTCTTTGAACAGTATATGTGAATCCTTCTCCTTATGATGTTCTGATCACTTATAGTTCCCTCTGATCGTAGGAAGAAAATAATATATTTTACTGAGTTTTATTGTATTTCAGAGGACATGGTTTCACAATCGGGAGCTATTATTAGGTACTATTATTGCATATCCAGTGAAGAAAAAATCTCCTTTTGTATCCATGGACCTGTTGTGAAGGAGGCACAGTGTTGATGTTTAGTAGTCTTATTATTGTAATGAACCTTGTTGCACTTAACTACAGAATACACACTTGCTCATTAAATGTAAAAGAAGGAGGGTTGAAAAGTCACAATGAGTCCTAAGAATATTATTATGTTAAATATTATATTATTACTATATTATACACTTTTATATTATATACTTTATATTATATATTATATGCTTTTATATTATATGCTATTATATTATATGCTTATGTTCATTAAATGTTCAGTGTTTACTGTTGGTGTAAATTTTCATACTTTTATACTACTATCCAAAAACTCAGGACAGTGTTACACTTTTACTATTTTATGCTTATGTTTATTAAATGTTTCAGTGTTTTAGTGTTTAAATGGTTACTGTTGCACCGAGGGACTGAGAGAAACGCAATTTCAATCCTGTGTATGTCCTGTACATATTGCAGTTCTGACAATAAAGTTGACTTTGACACGTACTAGATAGATCATTTACTCTTTTACTTATTTACTTTTACTTTATTTACTTAGATCATGTACTTCCTCAGACAGCTGAGATGAGCTGGTCTGGGAAGCTCAGTCCTCACCTCCTTCTACAGGTGTACAGTGGAGAGCATCCTGTGCTCCAGCATCAACGTGTGGCATGGAGGCTGCACAGCTGCAGAAAGAAAAGCTTTGCAGAGAATGGTGAAGGCTGCACAGAAGTCTGTTGGAGTCAGCCTCCCCACCAACACAGACATCTACACTAGAGCTGTCATTTATATCCTAAACCCGGAGCCCAGCCCCGCCCAACCTGGATTCGGAATATGGATATTGCCATAATAATGTGCTTAATGTGTAGGCCGTGTCGGTGTCCTACTTTTTATTGCATCAGGAATGCATGTGGCTGACGATCCAATATATGCAAACATGGCTTGCCAAACTGCACCTGCTGCACGTGGCCATTTGACCACCTGCAGACCAGCCAGTTGAAAGAGGCAAAAAGTTCAGTTAAGCTTCAGATGGACTACTGCCAGCGATCCATCAGCCCAAATGGACGTTCATTCAGCTGCTGCATGCAGCGGACACGCGCAGCCGATGACCCAAACAGGTGAGATCACAAAATATCCGACATGTCAGAGCAGGGTTCAATGCAGGCAGAAGCAGGGGAAGCACTTAATGTGCTTCGACATCTCTTTAGCTCCGATCTTCTGCCCCCTTTACTCAACCGCATATGTCCACGGCGCCGACCGTTAATAATGGTGGTATAAGCAGTCAAAGCTTAATTAAAAATGTCTGTTTTTTTCAGGGTTCGGGCTTGTAATTACTATTAATTCTTCGGATCAGGTGGGCTTCGGAGATGATGGCTACAGGCTGGGGCTGGGTCTGTTTGGATTATTTGGACACACATGCAAGTCTAATCTACACCTCTAGATGCAGGAAGAGGGCCACCTGCATCATGAAGAACCACACTCACCCAGCACACACACTTTTTGCCCTGCTCCCCTCAGGCAGGAGGTTGAGGAGCATTAAGTGTAGAACCACTAGACTGACACAGACTCATGTTCATGCTGCTGTTGTTCGGTGTATTGTTTTGTTAACGTTTTTATTAGTTCATATCTTAGATTTTATTACTGTTTTTCATTTGCAGTTTATACTTTGTTGGATGTAACTGGGACCCTGTGTACACAATTTTGTTCCACCACATGAAACAAATGAGATGTGAACGACAATAAAGAAAACCTTGACCGTGACCTTGATTTGTTGCAAATATTCAAGATACTTTTGTTACTTTTGTAAAGGTTTACAGAAGTTTTCTTACAAGGTCACAAAAACACCAGTTATCAAGCCTGTCCTTCTGTGTGTGTGTGTGGTGGTGGTG
>JBBPBX010037452.1:12674-30919 GCA_038048925.1 Garcialebias charrua | reverse complement strand
TCCACAAGAAGTGAGACATTTGATCTTGAGGCTGATTTATAGTTAATACATAGTTCCCATGTGACGTCACATCTGTGGAATGTCCGGGTGGACCATCATGCTGAGAGGCGGCGCAGCAATAAGAGCGCAGTCTAGTGGATGTCCATTTTTCACGTAGTTTTTTTGTGTGTTAATTTCTAATTAATTGCAATGGTTACTTTGTGCTGGTTCAGTGGGTGTTCCAGTCGGGTAGACGTTTGGGCAACGCGCAGGTTTCACTTAATCAAAAAAAAAGTAAACGTGAAGGATACGTGCGTCTGCTCTTTGTGGACTTCACATCTGCCTTCAACACCATGATCCCCCAAACTCTGATAGACAAACTATCCACACTTGGACTAAGCCCCTCTATTTGTAACTGGGTCTTAGACTTCTTAACAGACAGACCACAGTCCGTGAAGATCCACAACTTCTCCTCCTCCACCATCACCCTCAGCACTGGCTCTCCTCAGGGATGTGTGCTGAGCCCTCTTCTGTTCACTCTGCTCACATATGATTGTATAGCCACACATCCAGGCTGTCATATTGTTAAGTTTGCAGATGATACAGCTGTGGTGGGATGCATCACAGATAATGATGAATCCAGCTACAGACAGGAGGTGGAACATCTGGAGAGCTGGTGCAAAGAGAACAACCTTCACATGAATGTGAAGAAGACGAAGGAGATGATTGTGGACTTCAGAAGGAACAAACACACCCACACCCCACTGTATATAGGTGGATCTGCGGTGGAGGTGGTCTCCAGCTACAAATACCTGGGTGTACACTTGAATGATAACCTCAGCTGGAGCAATAACACCACCAGCCTGATCAAGAAAGGTCATCAGAGACTCTACTTCCTCAGACGGCTGAGACGAGCCGGTCTGAGAAGCCCAGTCCTCACCTCGTTCTACAGGTGTGCAGTGGAGAGCGTCCTGTGCTCCAGCATCAACGTGTGGCATGGAGGCTGCACAGTTGCAGAGAGAAAAGCTCTGCAGAGAGTGGTGAAGGCTGCACAGAAGTCTGTGGGAGTCAGTCTCCCCACCATCACAGACATTTACACCTCCAGATGCAGAAAAAGAGCCACCTGCATCATGAAAGACCTCACTCACCCAGCACACTCACTCTTTGCACCACTCCCTTCGGGACGGAGGTTGAGGAGCATCAAATGTAGAACCACTAGACTGAGAAACAGCTTCTACCCTGAGGCTGTCAGACTCATGAATAAATAAATAATAAGAATAAACACTGCAAAATGTCACATCATACTGATACTGTACTGATCTGTTTCTTGTTGCTGCGTTCATCTGTGACCATCTGTTTCTTGTTGCTGCGTTCATCTGTGACCATCTGCTCATGTTCGTGCTGCTGTTTATAATGATGTTTTTCTACTACATTAGGGCTTAGTGTATTACTAGCTGATGTGATGTCTCTCTTAGTTAATCCTAGATGTTATTATTGTATTTCTCTTGCATTTGTTGTTGGATGTAACTGGGACCCTGTGTACATAATCTCGTTTTCAACACATGTACTACATGCGGTGCAAATGACAATAAATTCTCTCTGACTCTGACTCTGACTCTGATTTATCTCATCGGAGAAAACTCACAACCGCCCCATCTCTGCTTGGATCTGCTCAGAAGACGTTGTGCTTTTGGCCGGTAAACAAAATATTCTACATAAATCATTTTGTGAAACAATGTCAGAACAATGTTAGAGTACAACTGTCTGTGTGTTAGAGCTGTTTTTTTTTTTTTCATTATTTAGCAACACGTCTTGCTGTGGTTAGCTTAGCATCTCGCTAACGCGACAACGGCCTCCTCACGGTCTCGCCGGTCCTCCGGGACCGGCGGGGAGACCGCCCCAGTGGGGGAAGGAGGACGGGAGCCAAGTCGTGCGGGCGACGCGTCGGTCCCATGGGACGTGCCCCCGCGGCCGCGACGGATCCACGCCGTCCGACCTGAGCTCCCGCGAGCCTCCGTGCGACGGACCCTCCGCTAACGCGACATGCTAACTTACCACACGGTAACACTCAAAGTGCTGGTCCATGTTCAGGCTGGACTGTTTGTGCTGGCTGTGTGTTATTTTAGTTAAACCTTTATTTAGCTGGTTAGATATGATTGAGACAGTTTACACATCTTTTTTGGATTTAAAGCTGTGAAGCTCTGCGCTGTGAAGCCGGTGTGCGCTCCTCGTAGTAATTAAATAATTAATGATATCAGAGTAACTACTTTGTGACAAGTTGTCAGCTTCGTCTGCCATGATTTTCTTTCAACAACTCATTTAACTCTGACCACTGCCAGCCTTGGTGAAGCTATAGTAATGTATTTAGCTGTGGTAGCTCGAGTCTGTTTGTCCGCCATTTCTGCCTTTAGGAGTGGCGAAAAACCCGGTATTGCGCAATACTCCCCACTGTGTGGGAACTATGTATGAGAAGGCCCAGTCTCATGTCTCATTGATATGGTTGCATGACAAATTGCATATGTTACCACCCACTGAACCCTGTCTTGTGCATTGTCTCCATTCTAGTTTTCATTCTGATTTGCATCATGCATAGTATGATTAGTCAGAACTTTCTGTGCAGGTTGGTTTATGTGAAGTGGCTGCAGTGTGCTGCTCCCTGAAAGCAGCATCTGCTGAGGAGTTACTGGTCAAGGCTGTGAGAAAATACAGCCAACATTACAACTATTCCAGCAAGAAAGATTGCTAAATGAAGTCTAATAAAACTTATAGCTACTAAAATAAATAATAAAGTGCTATATGTTGTCATCATTGTATGTACACATACAAAGATGAAATTGGCTTTCTGCATTTGGCCCATTGGGCCTGGGGTGCGCCCGGTTGGGGTGGTAGGCGGCTGGGTGGTTGCCCGGGGAGCAATTTGGGATTGGGAGTCTTGTTCACAGAGACACCACGAGATGTGCAATGACTGGGGATCGAGCCCAGGACCTTCGGGTCCTGGGTTGACTACCCTACCCCTACACCATCTTGGCCCCAAGAACTCTTGGAAGAAGATTAGTTTTGTGCATGTAGGAGACCGCACAGAGAACTAGGTGATCCCCATGAATGTGCTGACCAAGAGAAATTGGCCTCCCTCGAGCAGCTGTGGCATGATGACCGGCAGAGAGTGTGCCTCAGCTTCGCAGCATAGGGGCCCCAATCCCGCTCAGTCTGTTGGAAACAATGACAACGTCCTTGTGGAAAATTGACAAAATAGCACTTATCCCAGAAATACCAGATCTTCCACCTTCAACTCCTCCATCATCAACTGAAAATAAACATCCAATCTGAAAACTGTCTTTGTCAATTCTGAGTTACATGTGCCGCAGTGGGAGGACTTCTCAGGATTTCTCCCTGGCGGGTCCTCTTTTGAGTATGAAAAGATCATCCATCCATCCATTTTCTTTTACCCGCTTCTTCCATTTTGGGTCACGGGGGTCGCCGGTGCCCATTTCCAGCAATCACTGTGTGAGGGGTGCGGGACACCCTGGACAGGTCTCCAGTCCATCACAGGGACACATAGAGAAAAACAACCATTCACTCTCTCACTCACACCAAGAGACGATTTAGAGTCACCAGTCAGTATAACATGCATGTTTTTGGTCTGTGAGAGGAAACTGGAGTACCAGGAGAAAACCCACGCATGCTTGGAGAGAACATGCAAACAGAGGTGTCAAGTAACGAAGTATAAATACTTCGTTACTTTACTTAAGTACAAATTTTAGTTATCTATACTTTAGTAAAGTAATTATTTTTCAGCCTACTTTATACTTCTACTTCTTACATTTTCACGCAATTACTGGTACTTTCTACTCCTTACTTTTTAAAAATAGCCTCGTTACTTTTCTTTCATTTTGCCGTTTTTTTTTTGTAGAATATAGATATTCACGCAGGACTTTCCAAACATAAATATCCGCATCAGCAGCCGTCGTCACTCACCAGTGTTGCCAGATTGGGCGGTTCACCGCGATTTTCCTTCTGACTTTTGCGGGTAAAGAGTGCTTTGGGTGGGTGGGACTCTATCTGGCAACACCGGTCACACGCGTGTGTCTTTACATCCGGGGCAGCGTCGGCAGCTCCGGGCATAGATATCTATGGCTCCGGGACCCTCCATCAATGTAGAAGCGTCTGCGGGACCGGGACCCTCCATCAGTAGTTGGGGCGTCTTCTATAGCAACTTCATCCGGCGAAGCCATGCTGTCCGTGACGCTGACTTGTTAGGGGCTCTGCTAGCGCTAGCATTAGCGTCTCGCGAGACAACGTTACCTCTCAACGAGAGATATCGCGGGAGTTTAATATCGCGAGATCTCGTACAACGAGATCTCGTTACATGCCTAAATTGAGGTAAGCTGAAAGTTTTTGTTTTTTTTATCAGTTGATTACTGACTTCTAGTGACCTAGTAACATACTAATGTTGTATAATAAATATAAACGTGAAAGACAACAAAACCAGGAGAACCCTTGACCAATTTGTTCTGCACCGGGCAACACCAGAGGCAGATATGGTATGTAAAAAAAAAAAAAAACTGCCATCTGGAAAAATATCCTTTGAGGAAGTGGAGAAGATCACTGAGTCTTCACCTGGTTGGCAGGTAAAAATTCAATAATTTCCAGTGTAGTGGTGAACCATGTTTAATTATTGATAGTTATAAACAAAAGTGTACAATTGACACGTACAAATAAATACATAATTGTGAATTTACTTTACACTATGCAAACATACAACCTTGTCCATCTTTAAAAAAACACAGTTCATATAGGTAAATTAATAAATACATTTCAAAATGTAGTTTAAATACAATGCTAAATTATAAATATAAACAATACACGTTTTTCCATTTATTTATCACTACATAACCTAGGCTATGTATCACTAATGAACTTTAACACCTTTTGGCAGGCTGAACATGTCTATGGATGAGCTGTATGAGGAATGTGTGACTGCAAACAGCCTGATAGACCACCTCACCACCTCACCTCAGGAGAAAGAAAGGTGGCAGTCCCAGGGAACAGCAGAGAAGTGGATGCAAGTTCTTCAGGCAGCTGACCTCTCCAACATCCAGCTGTTGTATCCTTTGTCCTCAGCATCCCATCTTCCACTGGGTTTGTGGAAAGGATTTTCTCTTTCATGAAAAGTAAGTGGACTGATGTGCAAAACAAATGTTCTACTGAACTAATTAGAAGTGAGCTCATTGTCAGTCTAAATTATGAAATGTCTTGCTCAGAGTTTTACTCTTTGGCACTGAAAAACAGAGCATTCCTTGCTGCAGCACGATCTCAGCAGAAAAACAAATGGAAAAAATAGGTTGACTCCATAATGTAACGTTCCACTGTTTAGTTTACAAGTTTTTTATTTTTACTACAAGTGGAAAGCCATGGCCTTTGAGGCACAATGTGTTTATGTTTACAGATTTACTACAAACTTTATTTGCACGTTGCACTAAATGCACTATTACAGAATGTTCGTATTGATTTTTTGTTATTTAATACTGTTTTAAGTTATTAAGCAGGACAGAGGTCTGTTTAAGAAAGATACATAATTCTGTTTTAAGTTATTAAGCAGGACAGAGGTCTGTTTAAGAAAGATACATAATTCTGTTTTAAGTTATTAAGCAGGACAGAGGTCTGTTTAAGAAAGATACATAATTCTGTTTTAAGTTATTAAGCAGGACAGAGGTCTGTTTAAGAAAGATACATAATTCTGTTTTAAGTTATTAAGCAGGACAGAGGTCTGTTTAAGAAAGATACATAATTCTGTTAAGTTATTAAGCAGGACAGAGGTCTGTTTAAGAAAGATACATAATTCTGTTTTAAGTTATTAAGCAGGACAGAGGTCTGTTTAAGAAAGATACATAATTCTGTTTTAAGTTATTAAGCAGGACAGAGGTCTGTTTAAGAAAGATACATAATTCTGTTTTAAGTTATTAAGCAGGACAGAGGTCTGTTTAAGAAAGATACATAATTTTCAAAAGATATGTTTGTTTCTGGCAATTCTATTTGCACTAAAAATAAATGGTTAATTGTGTAATAATTTGTTTATACATATTTTTATAATTCAAAAACACGTATCCAAATGAATTCAGGTTGATTTCAAAGTGAGGAGGGGCAGGCAGGGTGTTTGTGTGTGTGTGTGTGTGTGTGTGTGTGTGTGTGTGTGTGTGTGGGGGGGTTAAATGGGGTGACCAGCCCTGCCGAGAGGTGTCCCTTATTTATTTATCAAGGAGTTGGCAACCCTATTTTCAATGGGCATATATGCAGTTAAGACAGGTAGCAAATGATAGACTGACACGCAACTCTGCTATAATTTACAGCTAAGAAACAATTCTTTAGGAGCTTTTTTGTTGTTAAATTTAAGATAAACGAGCGCATGCCTTCTTCCTTGTTGTTGTCGTCCCGCACGCGCAAATGATAGACTGACACGCAACTCTGCTATAATTTACAGCTAAGAAACAATTCTTTAGGAGCTTTTTTGTTGTTAAATTTAAGATAAACGAGCGCATGCCTTCTTCCTTGTTGTTGTCGTCCCGCACGCGCGTGCAACAGCACCAAGCGCCAAACTATCTTTACAGCAGATTATTAAATCACGTTTTTAGTAAGAAAACGTTAGACTGAGACACACCTATGCTATAATTGACAGCTAAATAATTGTTTATGTATTTTTCTTCAGAGAAAGGGGCCGCTCCGAGTCCTCCCTCCATCTTTTTTTTTTTTCAGAAAAGCCTCTCGGCTGTTGCTGAAGTCTCCGGTGGTTTTTCAGTCCAAAAACGCTCAGAGAGTTGCATGACTCACTGGAAATATGTTTAAAGTTATAAAACACTCACCATCTACTATAGACTCCAGAAGAGAAGTGCTCCTCCGACTTGTTGTTCTCGATTTTTGGCAGCATGGCAGCTTGCATTTCCTGGAAGACTTCTTCTTCTTCTTCTTCTTCTTGGCGGATTGCAAACAACGTTCAGGTGCATACCGCCACCTACTGGAGAAGACTGAATCTCCGCCCTCCGACCTAGGACTACGCCCCCTGACCAATCAGTGACCACACTGTGCTGATGTCATAACTGGACCCATGAGAACTGGTACTTTGTACCTAGTTGAGGCAGGCACCAAAATAGGACCGGTTTCTCGTGAACAGGACCCTGTGGGTACACTCCATAACTAGTTGTTAACTAGTTACGAACGAGCCCGAACGAGCGCCAACAGGACCTGTTGATAAGAGGCATTAGTGCACCCCTAGTTTTTCAACATTAACAATATAATATAATCTAGTCTAAAAAAATAATTTTTGTGGGGGAGGTGGGGTATGCAATAGTATGTGTGGTGCGGCCTAAGCATATGTCTTTGTTGTTGCTTTTTCTTACGCTACTTTTACTTTTATACTTTTAAGTAGTTTTGAAACCAGTACTTTTTTACTTTTACTTGAGTAAAAAGCTAGAGTTGATACTTCTACTTCTACAGAAGTAATTTTAAACCCCAGTATCTATACTTCTACTTGAGTAATGAATGTGAATACTTTTGACACCACTGCATGCAAACTCCACCCAGAAAGACCCCCTGACCGGGATTTGAACCAGGGACCTGCTTGCTGAGAGGCAGCAGCTATACTAGTTTCTCCACTGTGCTGCCCTATGAAGAGACCATGAGACAAAAAGATTCAACGACTTACATCTTAATGAAGCATAACCAGGACTTTATGTTTAAATTCCTTTTTACTACCTGTGAATAAAAAAGAATTCAAAAAATTGAGGAGCAGTTTGCTGAGGCAAGAAGAAAGTGTGACAAACTATATAACACATTTTTAAATGCAAGGCAATCAAATGGCTAACTTGAGAAAAGAAAAAAAAAACATATGAAGAGGAGAGGAGAGCATTTGTCAGAAAAATGTTGCCTTTGTGACAAATTTGTAAGGGCTAAACTAGGACAAAGTATCGTGCTGTTGGGACACCATCAGCTGAAGGACTTGTAGAATAATTTATCTTACAAAACATCAAGTTTGAGACAAGCAAGTCTTATGCACAGAACTTATTTAAAACTGCAGTGCCATGCTTCTTTTATATGTTCTATTCTTACAAAATTGAGTTTTCTTTGCTTTTAACTGATCACAGCTATTTTTAATTGTAAAGGAAACTTCAAAACTGGTTATCTTGGGCTGCAAAAGGTAATCTATACATATATCATTTTTAAAAAGGTAACTGCACAAAATACTAAATGCAATTTTTATGAACAGGTAGGATTTGATGACAAAAATTCAATTCTGTCTTTTCAAACATTTGGGAAAAAAAACACACAGCATTTTCTGTAGTTAGTAAAGAAAAAAGTCTTTCTGGTGCTGTACGTGAGGCTTTTTGGTCTTTGATGAAACCTCAGACTGCTGTTTTCTGCAAGCTATATATTTATTGAAAGCTGATTTTAAAGCCTCTGAGTTTTTCCTTTTATCTGCCCTTAAAATCATTTGATGAATAGTAAACAACATTTTCATTTTAAGGCAGAAAGTCAATCAAAAGTAATGAGAGACTAACCAAGAGAGTCCAGCCTTGGATTTTTTTTTAACATTTCATGTGCACATGTTTCAGCCCTGTGCTTGCTGTAGTCTTACAACCAAAACAAAAAAGGATTTAATGAAACCAAAACTATCTGCTCACGCTGTTGCTGTGCAATACACAACACATGTGAAAGTATGCAGCCAATTACTGCCTAAACAGGCTCAAATTAGCTCTAGGGAAGGCCAATTATGATTGTTATTCTTTAAAAAAAACTGACATGCTTCAATGATTATTAAAGCATTGCCCTGAGAAGTTTTTTTTTTTTTTACACAATACTTAACCAAAAAACGTTTTTAATTATAAATATTTTATGTTTTCACTCATTTCACTGTACCACTTATGGATTAATTTAGTCTTTATCCTCATCTGTTGAACTCATTTTTCATGTAATTTACCACTGAGGATGATCTGACTCCATCCCCCAAAAAATAAAGACCAACAGGTCTGCTACAAATCGTAATTCTTTTATAGATCTTCACTTGCTGATGTATACCAGGTGGAGTCACATCTTCATCATATTACTGGCTTGAAGGATAATGCAGGACTTCATTTGTATGCTGCACACTTCTACTGCAGCAGCATTCACATCAATAAACATCTGCACAGAGATTATTTTAGATTATTGATTCATGTAACCTATATTCCATCCATCCATCCATTCTCTTCTGCTTATCCGGGGTCGGGTCGCGAGGGTAGTAGTCTAAGTAGAGAGGCCCAGACTTCCCTCTCCCCAGCCACTTGGGCCAGCTCCTCCAGGGGAATCCCAAGGCATTCCCAGGCCAGCCAAGAAACATAGTCCCTCCAACGTGTCCTGGGTCTTACTCTGGGTCTCCTCCCGGTGGGACGTGGCATCTTAACTAGATGCCCGAGCCACCTCAACTGGCTCCTCTCGATGTGGAGAAGCAGCGGCCCAACACCCTCCAGGACTCTGCTGAAGGTGTAGAGCTGGTCCAGTGTTCCACGACCATGACGAAAACCACACTGCTCCTTAAGGTGGAAAATTTCAGTCAGATGTAAAGTATAAACATAACAAGAAAGTTCATGCTCAATAATCCAGGTACCAAATCCAATACTGTAATTCTCAGTAGGATCATTTGGACAGTTAATTTTTTTATAGAAATGTTTGGCCCTCCATCTGGAGGGCCTCATCAGTCAGAGGAGTTCCAGCAAACTGTTTCCCCACCAAGCAGTGCAAACCTTAAAGGCTGGGGCAAAGCTCCGCGCTCGCTCGAGCGCGGCGCCCCACTGTGTGAGCGCCGTGCGTGCGCCGCTGCACAAGCCTTTTGAACGCTCGCGCGAACGCGCAAAGCTCTTTTTACGACCGCGCACGCTTGCGCGGTGTCTCACAATAAACTGCCCTGGTGGCGGACTGTTTTGTATGACACACAAATGAATTAAATTCCTCTTCTTCATCGCTGATCGGGCCTTTTCTTTTGTTTTTTTGCCAAAAGTCAAGTGATCGCTTGAAGCGGTCACCATTCACTTCCTCCTCCGATGAGGAGGAATGAATGAACTTGTCACGAGTGAACTAAACTCATGTCCAACGTGGATGCGCAGGTTCTAAACATTTCCTGGTGTGCTTGTCTGCTGTGTGGGTTGAAGGACCAGCGCTCCCTGTTTTAATTTTAATTTTTAGGACTTTTTTATTAACATATAAACACAGAACAAAGCTGCACAGCCCTCTGCCTTTTCTTCTCAGACCCGACATTCTTCTCAGACCCGACCTGTCAATCAAATCAGTAGGCTGTCAGCAAATGACCAATCAGCGACCTCAATTTGTCCCGTAGCTAAACGCTCCGCCCTGCTTCTGCTCAAATGACATCAAGTATTTGGAGCGAAAACGTTGGAGCCACACGCTGCTTCACGCTGAGCTCTGCTGTGAACCCCCCACGCACAGCACACGCGCGTGGCGCGGCGCTCGCTCGAGCGCGGAGCTTTGCCCCAGCCTTTAGTGGACCAACCAGTTTGCTGGAGCCAAGATGGTTTCTGGGGGCTGTCCTCCTGTCCCTCGTCGACTAAGGACAGGACAGCCCCCAGAAACAATGACGTATATTGTAGTGAATAGAGAGAGCCACCACCTCTGGTCAAAACTCAGCTGTTCACCTTCACCTCACTGACAAGGGACACTCATTTGAGGATGAAAATGTGCAAATTTTGGACCGAGAACACAGATGGTTTGAGAGAGGTGTGAAGGAAGCTTTGTATGTTAAGAGAGAAAAACCTTCTCTTAACAGAGGAGGAGGTCTGAGATTTCAACTTTCCAAGACTTACAACTCAGTTTTGGGACTGATTCACAAACGTTTTACACCGGATGGGAGCAGAGGTGTCTTGTCTGTGAATTAGACTAGCAAAGTTTGTTGAGAAACCTCTGTTGTTGGGCTGTGAGGTGTTTGTTGTCAATTTACATACAGTTGTGTGTTTGCTGTCAGAGACTTCAAGGGAACTCCCTACTGTTAAGGTGTGATCTGTCAATTTACATGTATGTGTTACCTCAGCTTGCAATTTACATATGATGGTGCGTGACTCCTGTTATAAATCCAAACGCACACACAGTCTGGTTCATTGAATTGATAAAGCTTCTCGGATGAGAAGCGAAACGTCTTCTGTTACAAATAAAGTCCAGTTGATCTTGAATTGAACGCCTTTTTGATTGTAGTGAATACGTCATTGACCCGGGAGCACCCACAGCACTGCTAACACACCCAAAATGACTCCACCACAGAGATTTAGCCAAAAAATACACAACACCCATGGCCTTATTGAAAGATTATTGAAAGACTATTGAAAGATTATTGAAAGACTGTTCAGTACAGCAGTACAGATTCTCTCTCCCAAAAGAGCCAGACTGGACTCAAAAAACTTTGAAAACCAACTTCTTCTGAACTTGAACAAGAAATTCTTGCTGCAATATTAAAATGTGTCAGTTCATGGATGTTAGGAGACAAGAGATGTCTCTAAATGTCTTGACACTCAGGTCCAAGTTTTGAAAATGGTGTCAGGAAGTTAAAATATTGTTCACTGTTGACCCATTACAAGGTTGACTAGCCAGTATTTTAACTAGAGTTGATGACAAACTGGAGTTGAAATGATCTGAGCCTGTTCCTTTGTTAGGTCTAATGCTCCTTTTTTCAGGCAGACAACATTTTACTTAATGTTTTTACTGCAGTTAAAATGACACATTGGTTCTGCTTTGTGTTGAATAAAAACTTTCAAAGGTAAAATTAATCTTATTTTGCTTAATGACATTTAACTCTGCATGTCATCCCTGAAATTCTGACGCACAGAATCACAAGTCCAAGTGTGAACTGTGTCACAGAGTAAACACAATAAAAACATGTATTATCTGCAGAATTGTTCTTTAAAATGGCACAACACTATTAACATATTACAGAAAATATACATATGGTATACACACACTTAACGATACTGTAGACCATTGCATTAGGTAATACATTCAGCAAGTACTTTTACTTTAATGCTTTAAGTATTTTTAAAAGCAAGTACTTATTTACTTTTACTTAAGTAAAAACATTATTATGGTACTATTTGTACTTTTACTTAAGTACAGTGTTTGAGTACTTTCTCCACCACTGGTAGCCACACCCCTCACTCAACTTACATCACCCTTACACAAATTATCTTGGTCCCCTGAGGTTGAGAACGCCTTCCAGGCCCTGAAGCGTCTCTTTTCATCAGCTCCGATCCTGTCCTAGCCAGACAGAACACCCATTCATAATCCAGACCAACCACAAGAACCTGGCCTACATTCAGGGGGCCAAGAGACTCTATGCTCACCAAGCCCGTTGGTCGCTGTTCTTTGCCCGGTTTAATTTCTCTATCACCTACATCCCTGGTACTCACAATATTAAACCTGATGCACTCTCTCGACAGTTTTCCTCATCAGAGAAACTCGACGTACCTGAGAATATCCTTCCATGATCTTGCATGGTGGGAGTTATGATCTGTACCATTGAAAAGGAGATCCTTGACGCCCAAAAGAGAGACCCAGACCCTGGCACTGGACCCCTAGGGAGGCTCTTTGTCCCTGCAACAGTGAGAAGTAAGGTCCTTCATTGGATTCATTCTGCAAGATTATTTTGTCACCCTGGCACTAGGCGCACCCTCCTTCTCACAAAGAGACATTTCTGGTGGCCCAACATGGATAAGGACATATGGAGTATGTGGCTGCATGCTCTATCTGCGCATGCAACAAGAACAACAACCAACCTCCAGCGGGTCTCCTTCTCCCCCTGCCTTCCCCATGACATCTCTGGTCACACATGCCTCTTGACTTCGTCACTGGTCTCCTTTGTCTCCTCCAGGCTTGACTACTGCAACTCCCTGTTTATTGGAATCCCTGGCAAAACTACGCTCGGCAGGATGAGGCTTTTGAAGTCTTCCACCTTGAAGCTACAGCGGAGGTGCTCCGGCGAAAAGAAAAGGAAACGGTGCTCCCGACGTCAGAAACGAGGCTGCCGGGCGGGGATTATGGTGAGACTGAAGGCGGACGCTAAAACCGGGAGACCCCCGATGCCGGCTCTTTTTCTGTCTAACGTCCGCTCGCTGGACAGCAAAATGGATTTGCTTCGTCTGAGAGTGACAACGTCGGAGGAAATGAAGAAGTGCTCTGTGCTTTGCCTCACGGAAACGTGGATTTCTAAGGAAACACCAGACTCTGTGTATGAATTGGATGACAGACTCTTTTTCAGAGTGGATCGCTGCACAGAGACTATGAGAAAAACACGAGGCGGCGGTGTCTGTGTGTACGTGAGTACGGATTGGTACTTAAACTGTACTGTTATAAAAAGCCTTTGCACAGCTGCTATGGAGCTGATCACAGTGAGGTGTCGCCCCCATTATCTACCCCGTGACTATTCAGTGATCCTTATCACAGTTATCTACATCGCCCCAGATGCAAATGCTAATGTCGCCCTGGAAGAAATTCATGACTTACTTAGCTCGCTGTAGTGTAAAAACCCAGAGGGGCTCTGCATTGTTTTAGGTGACTTCAACCACGTGAATTTAAAGGACTGTCTCCCAACCTTTAATCAACACGTATCCATAGCAACACGAGAGAGTAACACCCTCAATCACGTCTACATAAATGTAATAGGCGCGTACACAGCGAAGCCACGCCTACCTCTCGAGGGTTCTGATCATTTATCCCTCCTCATGGTCCCAGCATAACTCCTCCCACTAAGACGCTGTAAACCAGAACAAAAGGAAGTAAAAATTTGGCTCCAGGACAGAAACCCCATGCTGAGAGACTGTTTTGAAAAAACTGATTGGTCTGTTTTCAGGCAGGCTGCTGCTGATGGAAGCTCAGTGGATCTGAAACTTTATGCATCCTCAGTACTGGGTTATATTAGCACATGCTCTGAAAATGTATCCATAAAAAAAATGTTAAATCTTACCCCAACACAAAACCCAGGTTAAACAAAGAGGTTCGCAACCTGCTGGCAGCCAGGAACACTGCCTTCAAGTCTGGAGACTCAGAGGAGCTGAGAAAGACCAGGAAAGAGCTGGTTGCTGGCAGGACCCTCATCAGTATGCTTACCGTGAGAACCGATCAACAGAGGACGCCATCTCTTCCGTGGTCCACACTGCTCTCACCTACCTGGAGCAGAAAGACTCCTACATCCATATGCTCTTTGTGGACTTCACATCTGCCTTCTATACCATGCTCCCCCAAACTCTCATGGACAAACTATCCACACTTGGACTAAGCCCCTCCATTTGTAACTAGGTACTGGACTTCTTAATAAACAGACCTCAGTCCGTGAAGATCCACAACTTCTCCTCCTCCACCATTACCCTCAGCACTGGCTCTCCTCAAGGATGTGTGTTGAGCCCCCTTCTGTTCACTCTGCTCACATATGATTGTGCAGCTACCCATCCAGGTTGTCATATTGTAAAGTTTGCAGATGATACAGCGGTGGTGGGATGCATCACAAACAATGATGAGTCCAGCTACAGGCAGGAGGTGGAACATCTGGAGAGCTGGTGCAAAGAGAATAACCTTCACATGAATGTGAAGAAGACAAAGGAGATGATTGTGGACTTCAGAAGGAACAAACAAACCCACACCCCACTGAACATAGGTGGATCTGCGGTGGAAGTGGTCTCCAGCTACAAGTACTTGGGGGTACACTTGAATGATAATCTCAGCTGGACCAACAACACCACCAGCCTGATCAAGAAAGGTCATCAGAGACTCTACTTCCTCAGAAGGCTGAGACGAGCTGGTCTGAGTAGCCCAGTCCTCACCTCCTTCTACAGGTGTGCAGTGGAGAGCATCCTGTGCTCCAGCATCAACGTGTGGCATGGGGGCTGCACAGTTGCAGAAAGAAAAGCTCTACAGAGAGTGGTGAAGGCTGCACAGAAGTCTGTTGGAGTCAGTCTCCCCACCATCACAGACATTTACACCTCCAGATGCAGGAAAAGAGCCACCTGCATCATGAAAGACCCCACTCACCCAGCACACACACTCTTTGCCCCACTCCCCTCAGGACGGAGGTTGAGGAGCATCAAATGTAGAACCACTAGACTGAGGAACAGCTTCTACCCTGAGGCTGTTAGACTCATGAATAAATAAATAATAAGAATAATCACTGCAAAATATCACATCATGCTGATGCTGATCTGTTTTCTTGTTGCTGTGTTCATCTGTGACCATCTGCTCATAAAGACTCATGTTCGTGCTGCTGTTTGTAATGATGTTTTTCTATTACTCTAGGGCTTAGTGTATTTCTAGTTGGATGTTTTTCTTAGTTCATATCCTAGATGTTATTACTGTTTTTCTCTTACATTTTGTTGTTGGATGTAACTGGGACCCTGTGTACATAATCTCATTTCATTACATGTACTACATGCGGTGCAAATGACAATAAAGACTCTCTGACTCTCTGACTCTGATATTCAAAACAGTGCAGCAAGGATTTTATTGAGAGCTCGTAAATTTGAACATATTACACCCATTCTCCACAACCTCCATTGGGTTCCTGTCACCTACAGAATTCAGTACAAAATTGCTCTCATTACCCATCAATGCTTACACGGAACTTCACTAGATTATCTAAAGGACCTTCTTGCACCATATTCATCCACCTGTTCTCTACGATCACAGAACAGTAATCTCCTTCACCTTCCTCAAACCAAATTAAGGACCATGGGAGATCGGGCATTCTGTGTGGCTGCCCCCCTCCTCTGGAACTCCCTCCCTGACTGAGAGCTCCACAATCATTGGTTGACTTTAAAAGGCTTAAAGACATTTCTTTTTAAGCAAGCCTACTCTGCCTCCACATGATTTTATCTCTGATTTTAGTTAATATTATCATTGATTTTAGTTGATTTTATTATTGTTTTTTTGTTGCTATTTTATCATTGATTTTACTTGATTTGATCACTTGTTTTTCTTTGATCATTGATTTTAGTTGCACCTTGTAGCACTTTGAGATTTTTGTTAATGAAAAGTGCGTTACAAATTAAATTTATTATTATTATTATTATTATTATTATTATTATTATTATTATTATTATTATTATTATTATTATATCTGAAGGTAATTCTGCCATCTGTACTATCGTTCACCGTTTCTCAAAGGCTGCTCACTTCATACCATTGGTTAAACTCCCCTCAGTATCTGAAACTGCTCAGATCCTTGTAAAACACTGTGTTTCATCTGCACGGGATCCCACTTGACCTTGTTTCTGACAGGGGCTCACAGTTTACATCCCAAGTGTGAAAAGCGTTCTGTCAAGCTTTAGGTGCCACCTCCAGTTTGTCCTTGGGATACCAGCCCCAATCTAATGGACAGACTGAAAGGTGTAACCAGGATCTAGAAGCAACCCTCAGATGAGTAATTGTAAATAACCCCACCACCTGGAGTCAACATCTAACGCGGGTGGAGTATGCACATATTTCACACACTACTTCTGCTACTGGTCTGTCTCCCTCTGAAGCCTCCCTAGGATACTCCCCTCCCCTGTTTCCTACCCAGGCGTCTGACATTTCTGTCCCCTCTGTTCAGCGTCATCTCCGCCGGTGTCACAGGATTTGGCATCAGACCAGAGCAGTCCTCCACCGTACTGCTGAACAAAACAAGAAGTTTGCTGACGGACACTGTTCCGTTGCGCCAAGGTACCAAGTGGGTCAGAAGGTATGGTTGTCCACTGGGGACATCAAGCTAAAGAACACCCCCAAAAAGCTGGCCCCTAGATCCATCGGTCCTTTCCCCATAACCAGGATCATAAAGCCTTCAGCTGTCCACCTTCAATTACTTTCTACAATGAAAATTCACCCAACATTTCATGTTTCTCAAGTGAAGCCTGTTTCTTCGAGCCCCCTGAACCCTCTACCCAACTCCCCTCCACCCTCTTGATTGATTGATGATAACCCTGTCTTTACAGTAAGACGACTGTTGGACATTTGTCGGAGTGGTCGAGGCCTCCAGTATTTAGTGGACTGGGAGGGGTATGGCCCTGAGGAACGTTCTTTGGTGCTCAGATCTTTCATTCTTGATCCCACTCTTACCTCCAGCTTAAAGGACCATCCCGATAAGAAATTGCTAAGAGGTGATGTTAAAGAGGGGGGTACTGTGGGATTCTTAGATTTTTTGCCTCTACTTCCTCCCTCCACAGTCAGTGATCACCTAATTAATAACACCTGCACCTTGTTCAAGACCAGTACCTGCTGCACTATTTAAACCTGCGCCAGATGTTCAGCCAACGCTTGAGGATTGATTGCCTTTGGTAAATCAGCGATAACCTGTACATTTGTTCCAGTGAACTTTGACTAACCTTGTGGTTCTCTGTCCATCTGCTAGTCCTGCCTCTTCTTGTCCACTCGGCTCCCTCATGGCTCCTCGGCTGCTTCTGGTCCACAGAACCTGCACACCAGCATTTCCTACTCAAGGCTCTACAATGAACACTAAACCTGAAAGTTATGCACCATAACTCATGTTACCTGAAGGAAGGGAACGAGGTGCAACACAGTGACTAAGGGAATTGCACCGCCGCGCGGTTCACCTGAAGTAATACAATCACGCATTTTCTAAAGGCAGGTGGGCGTCATCATCAGCAATGAGGCCCCACCCTCTTTGCATAAAAGGGGCTGACGCCCCACTTACATCCTCCAAGTGCACTTCACCGAGCTTGGGCATTGAAAGGGCAAACATGTGTTGCACCTCTTTCCCTTCCTTCTGGGAACATGAGTTATGGTGCATAACTTTCAGTTCCCTTATCAGTCAGTACACTCTGTGCAAAACATTGACTATGGGAACGCAATTCAATCATGCCTTGGAAATGCTCTGGAAATGCATGCTTGTGAGAACTTTATACCTTAGACTACAGACGCTAGCTGGTCTTTACTCTATGGTAGAGAGAACAGCCTGAGTTACGTCACATGCTGTGACATCCAAACTGTAGTGTTTCACAAACGTGTTTGTTGATGCCCAGTTAGCAGCTGCACATATATCTGCTACTGGTACACCTCTGAATAAGGCCCAGGAAGTGGCTAGGCCTCTGGTTTAGTGAGCATGTACCCCAGAGGGCACCTGCTGACCTTTGCTGCTGTATGCCTTCTTAATGGCCTCAGTCACCCAGTGTGAGAGGCACTGTTTTGACAGGGCTCTGCCAGCAGCAAGAGTAGCAAAACACACAAACAATTAGTTTGTTTTGTGCCAGCTGACAGTT
>JBBPBX010037451.1:14651-30919 GCA_038048925.1 Garcialebias charrua | reverse complement strand
TTCAACTTCAATCTTTTCTAGAACTCAACAACCTGTTTGAAAAATTTCAGTCAGGTTTTCGAGCTCGTCACAGCACTGAATCTGCACTGCTCAAAGTACAGAATGACATTCTTCTGTCTCTGGATGCAAAAAACCCTGCACTGCTGGTGATGTTAGACCTCTCAGCAGCTTTTGACACCGTCGACCATCAGGTACTAATCAACCGCTTGTCTCAGCAGGTTGGCCTCCAGGGAGCTGTGCTTGAGTGGTTCAAATCTTACCTGTCTGGGAGAACTTTCTCTGTCATGATAGGCGATCTGTCCTCCTCTTCATCAACCCCTCTGACCTCCGGCGTACCACAGGGATCTATTCTAGGGCCAGTCCTCTTCTCTCTTTACATGCTGCCATTAGGATCAATCATCACACGTCATAACCTGTCTTTTCACATGTATGCAGACGATTTACAAATCTATCTGCCAGTCACTCCCAACCCCTCACTCAGTTCAAACACTCTTGTCAACTGCTTAAATGACATTAAGCACTGGCTCTCTCAAAACTTCCTCCACCTAAACACAGATAAAACTGAATGCATTTTGTTTGGTGCACCTGATGACACCAGCAACATCCTTCCCTGTCCCAGTGTTGGTTTTCCCCTCCCCCACTTCAACTCGGTGGTCAGAAATCTTGGAGTGCAGTTTGACTCCAATTTAAAGTTTGATAAACAGATCAGTTCTGTTGTCAAGACCAGCTTTTTCCAACTCCGTCTGCTCTCCAAAGTCAAGTCATTTCTTAGTCGTGGTGATCTGGAGAAGGCCATCCATGCCTTTGTGACCTCCAGACTTGACTATTGTAATGCTTTGTATCTTGGCATTAATCAATCCTCCATCTCCCGTTTACAGCTTGTACAGAACTCTGCCGCGCGCTTTTTGACCAACACACGAAAATATGAACACATCACTCCTGTCCTGTCCTCTCTACACTGGCTCCCAGTTCAGTTCAGGATACAGTTCAAGTTGCTGCTGTTTGTTTTCAAAGCTCTGAATGGACTTGCTCCCCTCTACATCTCAGAACTTCTGAAAGTCCATCAGCCTGGCAGGGACCTACGATCTGCCAGTCAACACCTGCTGGAGGTGCCTCGCTCGAGGTACAAGCAATGGGGAGACCGGTCATTTTCTGTTGCCGGCCCAAAAGCCTGGAACAGCCTCCCCCTTGAGCTGCGTGCCACCTCTGATCTGACTCTGTTCAAAACCAAACTGAAGACCCACTTGTTCAAAAAAGCTTTCAGTGTGTAACTTTTATTATTTTGTATTTTAGTATGTAGCATCTTTATTTCAATTGCATTTTTATTTCACTTGTTCAAAAAAGCTTTCTGTGTGTAACTTTTATTACTTGTGTTATTTTAGTATGTAGCATTTTTTATTTCCATTGCCTTCTTTTATCGCTGTGGTTTCTTATTCTATTTTCATTGATCTATTGTTCCCGTTTATTCTTCTTTTTATCCTGTTAAGCACCTTGGTCAATGCAAGGCATTGTGGAAGGTGCTATACAAATAAAGTTTATTATTATTATTATTATTATTATATACAAAACAAGCAGACAGACCTCGGTTGGGTAAATAAAGTTAAAAAAATCAACAATGACATGTATATTGGATAAGTAATGGTTAGAAACATCTGCAATGGTCAAGTTTCTTGATGACATTTTCTACTACGGTTGACATAAAGGATCCAGGAGAGATGAATGTTGATAGTCTCAGATCTTTCTGTAAGTTGTTCCAGGCTGAGGGGACGGCGAAGCTGAATGCTCTTTTTCCTAGTTCAGTTCTGACAGGAGGAACTGACAGGAGGACTAAATCGTTAGAGCGCAGGGAGTAATGACTGTGTGATGTTTGTATTAAGGAGGTGAGGTATGACGGGACCAGGTTTAGGAGGGTCTTGTAGATGAAGGATATCCAGTGAGTGTATCTGCGAGTGCTGAGAGATGACCAGCCAGATTTTACGTAAAGCTCACAGTGATGAGTGCGATAACTGGAGTCAGTAATGAACCGAAGGGCACCGTGGTAAATGGAGTCTAAGGACTGTAGGTATTTTGATGCAGCACTCATGTACAGCACGTCACCATAGTCTAGTCATAGTCACCATAATCTTGCCTAAAGGCATGAAACCAGTTTGTTGTGTTTTGTTTCACCCATCCATCCATCCATCCATCCATTTTCGTCCGCTTATCCGAGGTTGGGTCGCGGGGGTAGCAGCTTAAGTAGGGAGGCCCAGACTTCCCTCTCCCCAGCCACATGGAGCAGCTCCTCTGGGGGAATCCCAAGGCGTACCCAGGCCAGCCGAGAAACATAGTCCCTCCAGCGTGTCCAACATGTCCTCATTCCCTACTCGTCATATACTGATGATAAGGGCCACCGTCCCTCCGCGTCACATACTTGATGCGTCGGGTCGCCCCTTCTCATCATTTTTGGAGTGCAACGTGCTCTCATTACCATACCATACCATTTTATTTATAAAGCACTTTAAACAGGAACAAGTCCACACCAAAGTGCTGGACAAACAAACACGCAACAGGCAACACAGACAATGAAGTACAACACGAAAAACATAAAAACATTGCAGATCATAAATCAAACGATCCAATACAAATCAGCTGGCATTGAAAGCGATGGAGTAGTAGTGAGTTTTTAACCGGGATTTGAAAACCGAGAGGGAGGGGGCCTGTTTGATGAGCAGCGGTAACTCGTTCCAGAGTCTTGGGCCTGCTACAGAGAACGCCCTGTCACCCCTGCGCTTAAGGCGAGTTTCTGGAACTATTAAGAGTACCTGATCCTCTGACCTCAAAGCACGTGGAGGGACATATGGGTGTATCAGATCCGAGAGATAGGCGGGGGCGAGACTGTTCAGCGATTTGTAGACATACATGAGAATTTTGAATTGGATTCGAAGATGAACCGGTAGCCAGTGAAGGGAGGCCAAGACTGGTGTAATGTGCTCTCTTTTGCGTGTGCTGGTTAAAAATCGGGCAGCTGCGTTCTGAACCAGTTGTAATCGTGCAATGGTGGCTTGACTGACGCCAAGCAGAAGGGAATTGCAGTAATCAAGCCTAGATGTAATGAATGCGTGAATCACTGTCTCCAGGTTGTTTTTGGATAATATGGGCTTCAGCTTAGACAGACGCCTCAGCTGGAAAAAACAGGATTTGACGATCATGTTTACATGACTGTTGAGTTTCATGGAAGGATCCATTATCACTCCCAGATTTGTGACTTTTTGTTTTTCGGACAGGGGTAGAGCAGACAGGTCAATGCAGTGGTTTGAGGTTGTGTCATTGGGAAGGAACAATATGGCTTCAGACTTCTTATCATTGAAGCTTAAGAAATTTAAAGCCATCCAGTCCCTGATGTCAGCCAGGCAGTCGAGCAGAGGTTGAATAGAGCCTGTACCATTTTGTCTTAGGGGGAAGTAAATTTGACAGTCATCAGCGTAGAAGTGGAAGGGTATATTGTGTTTCCGGAAAATAGCACCGAGTGGCAGCAGGTATAAGGAGAACAAGAGAGGACCCAGGATGGACCCCTGCGGAACCCCCCATTTAAGAGCCGCCACTGCAGAAGTAAAATCATTGATGGACACACAAAAAGACCTGTCAGAGAGGTAGGATCTGAACCAATTGAGAGCTGATCCTGAGATGCCCACCCACTGCTCCAACCTAGCAATGAGGATCTCATGGTCGATGGTGTCGAAAGCGGATGTGAGGTCCAAGATGTGAGGTCCAATAGGACAAGCAGCACAGAGTCACCAGTATCTGTGGGTAGGAAGATGTCATTAAAAACCTTCAGTAGGGCAGTCTCAGTGCTGTGGAGGGATTTTAAGCCAGACTGGAATAGCTCGGGGATAGCGTAATCCTCCAGGAAGCACTTTAGTTGGGACTCAACTATTTTCTCTAGAAGTTTAGAAACAAATGGGAGTCTGGAGACAGGCCTGAAATTGGATAATACTGACAGTAGCATGTTTTAATGATTTTGGCACCACACCCGAGGATAGACTGCTATTTACAATCGAGAGAATGGAGGGACCTAGAGTGTGAAAAACCTCCTTTAGTAGCCGAGGGGGGACCACATCGAAGGGGGAGCCAGATGGTTTCAGGTTGCACATGACCTGCTCTAGAGAGGACAGAGAGACTGGTTCAAAATGGTCACAAACAGCAACAGATTGAGGTGGGATGGATGGATCGTGAGATGGAGGAGAAATGAGAGCCCTGGTGGTTGCGATTTTATCTAAAAAGAAATGTTGGAAGTTCTCGCACAGCTCAGTCGAGGCTTCCATGGGTGATTGTTCAGTGAGGTGGAGAACAGAGTTTAGGGTGGAGAACAGAACTCGAGGGTTACGAGAGTTTGCAGCAATGATATCAGAGAAGTATTGTGATTTAGCAGTTTTCACTGCTTTCTGATATCGGCGCCAGCTCTCTTTTACCATCTGAAAAGAGACCTGCAGTCTGTCTTTTTTCCATTTCCTCTCCGCCTTTCGACATTGCTGCCTGGCAGCTCTGGTCGTGTCATTCAGCCACGGTTTGGCCCTGAGTTTTGGTCTTCTAGTTTTAATAGGAGCCACTTGATCCAAAGCCTTTAAACAAACAGAGTCAAACTGGTTTGTCAGCTCCTCAGTGCTCATTGGTTTGTTTGGGTTCAAGGGTCAAATAAAAGGTGAATGGTTAAGTTTAGGGTTTGTTATAAGGTTGGGCTTAACGTTTAAATTTTGCCAGAAAAATCATTCCTGTTCATAAAAAATACGTAAAATTTAGTAAACATGAAAGTGCTTCACTATCCAAACCGGAAGAGAAGTTCACAACTTAACATTACCCTGCACACCAAATAATGACGAGAAGGGGCGACCCGACGCGTCAAGTATGCGACGCGGAGAGACACTGACCCTTATCATCAATATATGACGAGTAGGGAGTGAGTTGGCGTGTCCTAGGTCTTCCTCTGGGCCTCCTCCCGGTGGGACATGCCCGGAACACCTCCCCAGGAAGGCGTCCAGGAGGCATCCTAACCAGATGCCCGAGCCACCTCAACTGGCTCCTCTCGATGTGGAGAAGCAGCAGCTCTACTCCGAGTCCCTCCCGGATGACTGAGCTTCTCACCCTATCTCTAAGGGAGAGTCCAGACACCCTGCGGAGAAAACTCATTTCAGCCGCTTGTATCCGAGATCTCGTTCTTTCGGTCACAACCCAAAGCTCATGACCATAGATGAGGGTGGGAACGTAGATCGATCGGTAAATTGAGAGCTTTGCCTTTCGACTCAGCTCTCTCTTCACCACGACAGACCGGTACAGCGCCCGCTTCACTGCGGACGCTGCACCTATCCGCCTATCGATCTCACGCTCCAGTTTTCCCTCATTCGTGAACAAGACCCGAGATACTTAAACTCCTCCACTTGGGGCAGGACCTCCTCCCCGACCCGGAGAGGGCATGCTACCCTTTTCCGGCTCAAGACCATGGCCTCGGATTTGGAGGAACTGATCCTCATCCCGGCCGCATCACACTCGGCTGCAAACCGCTCCAGCGAAAGCTGTAGATCACGATCTGATGAAGCCAATAGGACCACATCATCTGCAAAAAACAGAGAAGCGATTCTAAGGCCACCAAAACGGATCCTCTCAACACCTTGGCTGCGCCTAGAAATTCTGTCCATAAAAGTTATGAACAGAATCGGTGACAAAGGGCAACCTTGGCGGAGTCCAACTCTCACTGGAAACGAGCCTGACTTACTGCCGGCAATGCGGACCAAGCTCTGACACCGGTCGTACAGGGACCTAACAGCCCATATCAATGGGCCTGGTACCCCATACTCCCGGAGTACCCCCCACAGAACCCCCCGAGGGACGCGGTCGAATGCCTTTTCCAAGTCCACAAAGCACATGTAAACTGGTTGGGCAAACTCCCACGCACCCTCCAGGACCCTGTTGAGGGTGTAGAGCTGGTCCAGTGTTCCACGACCAGCACGAAAACCACACTGCTCCTCCTGAATCCGAGGTTCGACTATCCGACGGACCCTCCTCTCCAGAACCCCTGAATAGACCTTACCAGGGAGGCTTAAGAGTGTGATCCCCCTATAGTTGGAACACACCCTACGGTCCCCCTTTTTGAATAGGGGAACCACCACCCCAGTCTGCCAATCCAAGGGAACTGCCCCCGATGTCCACGCGATATTGCAGAGTCGCGTAAGCCAACACAACCCCACAACATCCAGAGCCCTAAGGAACTCAGGGCGAATCTCATCCACCCCCGGAGCCCTGCCACCGCGGAGCTTTTTAACCACCTCGGTGACCTCAGCTCCAGAGATTGGAGAGCCCGACCCAAAGTCCCCAGGCTCCGCTTCCTCAGTGGAAGACGTGCCAGTAGGATTGAGGAGGTCTTCGAAGTACTCCGCCCACCGACTCACAACATCCCGAGTTGAGGTCAACAGCACGCCATCCCCACCATAAATGGTGTTGGTCGCGTACCGCTTTCCCCCCCTGAGACGCCGGATGGTGGACCAGAATCGCCTCGAAGCCGTACGGAAGTCATTCTCCATGGCCTCTCCGAACTCCTCCCACGCCCGAGTTTTTGCCTCAGCAACCACCCGAGCCGCATGCCGCTTGGACTGCCGGTACCTATCTGCTGCTTCCGGGGTCCCACAGGCCAAAAAGGCCCAATAGGACTCCTTCTTCAGCTTGACAGCATCCCTCACCGCCGGTGTCCACCACCGGGTTCGAGGGTTGCCACCACGACAGGCACCAACAACCTTGCGGCCACAACTCCGATAAGCTACCTCGACAATAGAGGCGCGGAACATGGCCCACTCGGGCTCAATGTCCCCCGCCTCCCTCGGAACGTGTTCAAAGCTCTCCCGGAGGTGGGAGTTAAAGCTCCGTCTTACGGGAGACTCTGCCAGACGTTCCCAGCAGACCCTCACAATACGTTTGGGTCTGCCAGGTCTGACCGGCATCCTCCCCCACCATCGGAGCCAACTCACCACCAGGTAGTGGTCAGTTGACAGCTCCGCCCCTCTCTTCACCCGAGTGTCCAGGACATGCGGCCGCAGATCAGATGAGACGACAACAAAGTCGATCATCGAACTGCGACCTAGGGTGTCCTGGTGCCAAGAGCACATATGTACACCCTTATGCCTGAACATGGTGTTTGTTATGGACAATCCATGACGAGCACAGAAGTCCAACAACAAAACACCACTCGGGTTCAGATCAGGGGGGCCGTTCCTCCCAACCACACCCCTCCAGGTCTCACTGTCATTGCCCACGTGAGCGTTGAAGTCCCCCAGCAGAACAAGGGAGTCCCCAGGAGGCGCACTCTCCAATACCCCCTCCAAGGACTCCAAAAAGGGTGGGTAATCTGCGCTGCCGTTTGGCGCATAGGCACAAACAACAGTCAGAGCCCGTCCCCCCACACGTAGGCGAAGGGAGGCTACCCTCTCGTTCACCGGGGTGAACCCCAATGTACAGGCACCAAGATGGGGGGCAACAAGTATGCCCACTCCTGCTCGGCGCCTCTCACCAGGGGCAACTCCAGAGTGGAAGAGTGTCCAACCCCTCTCAAGGAAACTGGTTCCAGAGCCTTGCGTTGAAGTGAGTCCGACTATTTCTAGCCGGAACCTCTCAACCTCACACACTAGCTCAGGCTCTTTCCCCACCAGAGAGGTGACATTCCACGTCCCAATGAACAGCTTCTGTAGCCGAGGATCAGACCGCCCGGGTCCCCGCCCTCGGCCACCACCCATCCCACATTGCACCCAACCCCTTTGATCCCTCCCACAGGTGGTGAGCCCATGGGAAGGGGGACCCACATCTCTTCGGGCTGTGCCCGGCCGGGCTCCATGGGTAAAAGCCCGGCCACCAGGCGCTCGCCAACGTGCCCCACCTCCGGGCCTGGCTCCAGAGTGGGGCCCCGGTGACCCGCGTCCGGGAGAGGGAACATTGATTCCATTAGTTTTACTCATCATTGGGGTCTTTGGGTTGCAATTTGTCTGGTCCCTCACCTAGGACCTGTCTGCCTTGGGTGACCCTACTAAGGGCATCAAGCCCCTGACAGCATAGCTCCTAGGATCATTGGGACACTCAAACCCCTCCACCACGGTAAGGTGGCAGTCCAGGGAGGGGTAAAACTAAATAAGTAATATAAAATAAAGGGTAAATAAAAATGAAAATAAATGTTTTACATTTACTGTCAGTGGCATAATGCAAGCTTGAAAACCCAAAAAGACCACCTACCACCAGACTCACCCCACCACCGGATAAAGAGCATCTCAGCGTGACCACAGCAGAAGTAAGGAGTACTTTCAGGAGGATTAATCCACAAAAAGCAACCGGCCCAGACAACATCCCCGGGAAAGTGTTGAAAGAATGTGCCAATCAGCTCTGCAATGTACTGGCCGAAATCTTTAACACCTCACTTACCCTGGAGACAGTTCCCTGCCACTATCGTCCTAGTCCCAAAGAGCTCTACAGTGACTAGTCTGAATGACTATCGGCCAGTGGCCCTCACCCCGATAGTCGCTAAATGCTTCGAAAAGCTGGTCATGACCCACATCAAAACAACCATCAATGTCAACGAGGACCCTCATCAGTACGCATACCACGAGAACCGATCAACAGAGGACGCCATCTCGTCTGTGGTCCACACTGCTCTCACCCACCTGGGCAAAAAGACTCTTACGTCCGTATGCTCTTTGTGGACTTCACATCTGCCTTCAACACCATGATCCCCCAAACCCTGATGGACAAACTATTCACACTAGGACTGGGCCCCTCCATTTGTAACTGGGTACTAGACTTCTTAATGAACAGACCTCAGTCAATGAGGATCCACTACTTCTCCTCCACCATGACCCTCAGCACTGGCTCTCCTCAAGGATATGTGTTGAGCCCTCTCCTGTTTAAGGCTGAGTTAGACTCGCGCTTTGGTCCGCAGGCTGGAACGCGCGCGCTGCGCGTGCACTGTGCCGTGCGGCGAAATGCGTTTACAGTGTCGCCTCTGTGTTTATAGTTGTCGCACGGCGGGTCATGGCAAAGTGCTGTTCTTTTACGGACCAGCAGGAGGCAGTACCCTCTAATAGTAGTACCTTTCTTGCATATGTTGCAAGAAAGGTGTAGAAGAAGAAATCTACCGTAGAAGAAGAACTGTTTGAAATCACACAACAAAAACAAATAGCTTTCCGCTCGCGTGCTAGCCTGGTTAAAACCAGACCCATGTCCTTCACTTCGCTTTGTACTAGGGTATGGCATCTCTCCCATAGACAACGATTTCTCCGTTAGATTTTTGAATGGACCAATCAGAGAACAGAAGGCGGAGTTTTGTTAGTTTAGCCTGGCGAGGTCCAGGCTATTCAGATAAATAGCTCAGAAACCACTCGGTGGATATTTTTTCTGCTACCAGTGTGTAATTATATGGCTCTAATTTACTGACTGTTGGCCTAGATGAAACATTTGAGATAAAATTCGATTTTTTATCATTTATTTTCGTAGCGCACCCGAGGCTGTTTGGAAAATGTCAAACCGAAACTATTTAAATCCAGCAGATTTGACCATTTCGTGAATTGATTTAGGAACTGTTAAGCTCAGGAACACTTCTGATATAACGTCAGCTAAGAAATATACTTTTCTCAGCAAAGAAATAATAGTTTTTTACCTTGTTTTCGTGAAAATTCCTTCGTGGCGGCAGCCATTTTGACTGACGACGTCAGTCGACGTCGTTCAAAACTCCGCCTTCTGTTCTCTGATTGCTCAGGAACACTTCTGATATAACGTCAGCTAAGAAATATATTTTTCTCAGCAAAGAAATAATAGTTTTTTACCTTGTTTTCATGAAAATTCCTTCGTGGCGGCAGCCATTTTGACTGACGACGTCAGTCGACGTCGTTCAAAACTCCGCCTTCTGTTCTCTGATTGGTCCGGTCAAAAATCTACCGGAGATATCCTTGTCTATGGGACAAGTCCCAGACCCAGTACAAAGCGAAGTGAAGGACAAGGGTCTGGTTTTAACCAGGCTACTCGCGTGCTGAACTGTTGTCTTTATTTGCGGTTTTAATGCATGGAGTCAGCGGAGGAGAAAGCGATCACGTGACTTTTGGCGAAAAAACAAAAGAAAAGTCCGACTCCAGATCAGGAACGAAGGAGAATTTAATACATTTTGTGTCACAAAACATTCCTCCATGCGTCGCGACTCCGTCTCCACGACCACAGCGGCGCAAACAGCTGCAGGCTCCGGCGTGAAGAGGGTGAAGGCTGTCGGGTGAGGACCTGTCAATCAAATCGTAGCGCCCACCGCGCGCGCATAGGCTTGCGGAGTTTCAAAAATTCAGAGGTGCACGACACGCGCTAATCCCACGCGCGGGGCCAACGCGCAGGGGCGGGGACTGTGAAATTGCGTCACTTTTGGAGCGCGCACACTCGCACGCTGCGCGACGCGTCGATGAATCTAGCTTTACTCTGCTCACATATGATTGTGCATCTACACAACCAGGCTGTCATATTGTAAAATTTGCAGATGAAACAGCGGTGGTGGGATGCATCACAAACAATGATGAGTCCAGCTACAGGCAGGAGGTGGAACACCTGGAGAACTGGTGCAAGGAGAATAACCTTTACATCAATGTGAAGAAGACAAAGGAGATGATTGTGGACTTCAGAAGGAACAAACACACCCACACCCCACTGAACATAAGAGGATCTGTAATGGAAGTGGTCTTCAGCTACAAGTATGGTACTTGGGTGTACACATGAATGATAACCTCAGATGGAGCAACAACACCACCAGCCTGATCAAGAAAGGGCATCAGAGACTCTACTTCCTCAGGCTGATGAGACGAGCTGGACTGGGAAGCTCAGTCCTCACCTCCTTCTACAGGTGTGCAGTGGAGAGCATCCTGTGCTCCAGCATAAACGTGTGGCATGGAGGTTGCACAGCTGCAGAAAGAAAAGCTTTACAGAGAGTGGTGAAGGCTGCACAGAAGACTGTTGGAGTCAGTCTCCTCACCATCACAGACATCTACACCCCCCAGATGCAAGAAGAGAGCCACCTGCATCATGAAGTACCCCCCTCACCCAGCACACACACTTTTTGCCCCACTTCCCTCAGGAAGGAGGATGAGGAGCATTAAAGCTGCACTGACATCATGTTGTAACTATGCATCATTTTGCACTACATATATATTTTATCATTGAACTATGTTCGTTTTTGCAAAATAAATTATAAATATATTAAAATTCCATTACAATTTATGGTAATTTTGTTGCTGGGACACGCCCCTAGAAATCCGAGAACTTCCGCGATCCGTCACGTGACGTAAGGAGATGAGCTACTGCTCGTTGCGCACCTTGTAAACAACATGGCGGCCGATACAGAACCGGACGAATTTAGCAATCTGAGTGAAGAATAGAGCGATTTTTAGTCAGTTTGGGAAGCCAAAGTTATTTCAGGGGGTTAAACAATAAACAGCAGGTTCTAATTTATGTCTGCAGCTGTATTTAATGAAGCATTACCAACGAGGAAGCAGGTGTCAAGCCGCGCGACTTGTGAGGACAGAGGAGGACGTGATGAAACCCGTTCACGTCGTCCACAGAGCACTGATTGGTACTGCTTTAATTAATCTATCTATCTAATAATTATTCAACATTACTTATAGTTTAAAAAAGATGAGTCCCTTTGAAGTACTGTATCTGTTTTATTTCCTATGTTTATTCTAACATAAGTTGTGTGCATGTCTGCACTGAATCATTACATCAAAAACGAAATTTCGCCCAAATTCTGTCTAAATAACATCACCACATTTTCATAGCTGCATCATCAGTGGTTTCAGCTGTAATAATCAAAATAAAACAATATTTGATATTCACCCTATTATAAGTTTAATCATATAAATATTTGCTAATTTAAGCTTGTTCGACCTTTTCACCCACAGTTTTTTTTTGTGCATATTTAGATAATGTTATCAAGTTTTTTGTGGAAATTTCTGCTACTTTGAGCAACCATCCTGCTTGTGCTTGTCTTTGAAGTTGTCTTCTTTGAGGTTCCTGCAGGGAACGGTGCTGAGCTATGACCAGTCTGAAGAGTGGACCCTTGCAGCAGAGCACGCTGGTGTAGAGATGTGAAAACGCTGCAGCTGAGCAGGTGACATTATGTCAGACATGCATCCATCCATCCATCCATCATGGTTACACCCATGCATCCATCCATCCACCCACCCATCCATGCATACATCCATCATCCATCCATCCATCCATCTATTCACCATTTAATTACTTGTTTTAGTAATGATAAAAAGTTTACTCATTTTATAAAATGCAATGACACCAAACCCACTCTGTTTTTGACATTGTTTAGTTTTTTCTATTTTAAATTTATTAATAAAAACATAAATTCAGAAATATATGACTCTGTCCAAAATCAACTAAAACATTTTTATTTTTCCAGGTGTATCTGTACAAATTGCCAATGACCAGAGGTGATTGAAGGACTTCGTCGAAAGGTGAAGATTTCAGATGCGTTACCCAGTGGTATACAGCTTTCAGACATGCTGTCTGGATGTTGTTCTAAGAATAGCAAACAACAATAAAAAACGTATGATTGTATTATGACGTCATGTTGACTGTATTAGTAAAAGTAGTTTGTGATAATACATTTTCTAATCCATTTGATTTCATTTCATTATTTAAACAAAAAAAATTTTAAGCAAAGAAAAAAAGTCCAAGTTCTGCCCTGCCCTTGCTGCTGGTTTATTTGGTTCAGGTTATTCCTCTGCCGGAAGGAGCCATGATGAGTTCCCAGCGTCTATGCGACGGTAAGGATGAGAGACGAGATCTTAACGGTTCCGAACACCTCTGGGACCAGAATGGTTCTGTTCGGGACTAGAGGGTCCAGACAAAAAGATAAATCTAGGTCCCCAAAAAGCTGAAAAGCATCTGAAAAAGAAGAACCACAAGTAAGTGATAGGAATTGAAATGAGCTTTATAAAAATTGGAATAGATGGTGAATAGATGGATGGCTGGGTGAATAGATGGATGGATGAATAGGTGTGCACTCATAGACACCCCAAGATGTGTAGTGGCGTCCCGGCCACTACACATCTTGGGGTGTCTATGAGTGCACACCTATTTCTCCAGCTCCCCGAGCGCCTTCTATGGCTGCTCACTGCACCGCCTGGTAGGTGGTTGGGTTAAATGCAGAGACGAATTTCGTCTGTGTATGGGAAACATACGCAGATGACAAGATTAGACAATTATTATTATTATTATTATTATGATGGATGTATGCATGGATGGGTGGATGGATGGATGGATGCATGGGTGGGTGGATGGATGCATGGATGTAACCATGATGGATGGATGGATGTCTGACATAATGTCACCTGCTCAGCTGCAGCGTTTTCACATCTCTACACCAGCGTGCTCTGCTGCAAGGGTCCACTCTTCAGACTGGTCATAGCTCAGCACCGTTCACTGCAGGAACCACAAAGAAGGATGACAACTTCAAAGACAAGCACTCACAACAAGCAGGATGGTTGCTCAACGTAGCAGAAATTTCCACAAAAAAACTTGATAACATTATCTAAATATGCAAAAAAAAAACTGTGGCTGAAAAGGTAGAACAAGCTTAAATTAGCAAATATTTATATGATTAAACTTATAATAGGGTGAATATCAAATATTGTTTTATTTTGATTATTACAGCTGAAACCACTGATGATGCAGCTATGAAAATGTGGTGATGTTATTTAGACAGAATTTGGGTGAAATTTCGTTTTTGATGTAATGATTCAGTGCAGACATGCACACAACGTATGTTAGAATAAACATAGGAAATAAAACACTTCAGAGGGACTCATCTTTTTTAAACTATAAGTAATGTTGAATAATTATTAGATGGATAGATTAATTAAAGCAGTACCAATCAGTGCTCTGTGGATGACGTGAACGGGTTTCATCACGTCCTCCTCTGTCCTCACAAGTCGCGCGGCTTGACACCTGCTTCCTCGTTGGTAATGCTTCATTAAATACAGCTGCAGACATAAATTAGAACCTGCTGTTTATTGTTTAACCCCCTGAAATAACTTTGGCTTCCCAAACTGACTAAAAATCGCTCTATTCTTCACTCAGATTGCTAAATTCGTCCGGTTCTGTATCGGCCGCCATGTTGTTTACAAGGTGCGCAACGAGCAGTAGCTCATCTCCTTACGTCACGTGACGGATCGCGGAAGTTCTCGGATTTCTAGGGACGTGTCCCAGTGACAAAATTACCATAAATTGTAATGAAATTTTAATATATTTATAATTTTGCAAAAACGAACATAGTTCAATGATAAAATATATGTAGTGCAAAATGATGCATAGTTACAACATGATCTCAGTGCAGCTTTAAGTGTAGAACCACTAGACTGAGGAACAGCTTTTACCCTGAGGCTGATAGACTCATGAATATTTAACCAGAATAATCACTGTGAAATATCATCATGTTGCTGCTGATCTGTTTCATGTTGCTGCTGATCTGTTTCATATTGCTGCTGAGCTGTTTCATGTTGCTGTGTTCATTCATGCTCATCTGCTCATACAGACTCATGTTCGTGCTGCTGTTCGACGTAGTAATATTTTTATGCTATTAGTACCTAGTGTATTTTTAGTTGATGTTTTTCTTAGTTCATATCTTAGATGTTATTACAGTTTCTTTTACATTTTACTGTTGGATGTAACTGGTTTCATGCCAAGAAAGTGCACCACAGATGCCATCTTTGCTTTGAGGATGTTGATAGAGAAGTACAGAGAGGGTCAGAAAGAACTCCATTGTGTGTTTGTGGATTTAGAAAAAGCATATGACAGGGTACCAAGAGAAGAGGTGTGGTATTGCATGAGGAAATCTGGAGTGGCAGAAAAGTATGTTAGACTGGTACAGGACATGTATGAGGACAGCAGGACAGTGGTGAGATGTGCTGTGGGAGTGACAGATAGCTTCAAGGTGGCGGTGGGATTGCATCAAGGATCGGCTCTGAGCCCCTTCTTGTTTGCTCTGGTGATGGACCGACTAACAGATGAGGTCAGGCAGGAATCCCCATGGACTATGATGTTTGCAGATGACATTGTGATCTGTGGTGAGAACAGGGAACAAGTGGAAGAGAACTTGGAGAGGTGGAGGTATGCTCTTGAAAGAAGAGGAATGAAAGTCAGCCGTAGTAAGACAGAGTACATGTGTGTGAATGAGAGGGAGGCCAGTGGAACAGTGAGGCTACAAGGAGCAGAGGTCACAAAGGTGCAGGACTTCAAGTACTTGGGGTCCACTGTCCAGGAAAATGGGGAATGTGGTAAAGAGGTGAAAAAGAGAGTCCAGGCAGGATGGAGTGGATGGAGAAAAGTTTCAGGAGTGATTTGTGACAAAAAGGTGTCAGCAAAGGTCAAAGGAAAAGTTTACAAGACAGTGGTGAGACCAGCTATGTTGTATGGTCTGGAGACAGTGGCATTGACAAAAAGACAGGAGAAAGAACTGGAAGTGGCAGAAATGAAGATGCTGAGGTTCTCCTTAGGAGTGACAAGGATGGATAAGATCAGGAATGAGATCATCAGAGGTACAGCACATGTTAAACAACTGGGAGATAAAGTTAGGGAGGCCAGACTGAGATGGTTTGGACATGTCCAGAGGAGGGACAGTGGGTATATTGGTAGAAGGATGTTAGAAATGCAGCTGCCAGGAAAAAGACAAAGAGGGAGACCAAAGAGGAGATATATGGATGCAGTTAGAGAGGACATGAAGGTAGTTGGAGTGAGGACAGAGGATGCAGAGGACAGAGTGAGGTGGAGGAGGATGACTCGCTGTGGCGACCCCTGAAAAGGGAAAAGCCGAAAGAAGAAGAAGAAGAAGATGTAACTGGGACCCTGTGTACATAATCTTGTTTCATCACATGTAGCCTACCACATGTGGTGCGAATGACAATAAAGAATATCTGACTCTGACTCTTAAAATAGCATTAAAAAAAATCTTGTGCAATGTCCATTCACTGTCATGACAGTACAGTATAACTTTATTTTTTATTTTTACATGGATTAAAACAGCATTCAACAGCTTTAACTTTGGGTGTTTTCTGTAGAAACCTAGACTAAATATTTTACTGGTCCAGACACTACAGAGCAGAATCTCACCAACATCTGTGGATACTTGATTCCAGGTGGAACACCTGGAGAGCTGTTGTAACCTTCACATCAATGTGAAGAAGACGAATGAGATGATCCTGGATTTCAGACGAAGCAAAAAC
>JBBPBX010037451.1:0-14363 GCA_038048925.1 Garcialebias charrua | reverse complement strand
CTGCAATGCTAGAATTGAAAGGACACAATTGGGAACTACACAACAATCTTTTTCTGTTAAAGGAACAGTTGTGTACCGGTAATGTAATGTAAAATAAAACAAGTAATGTAAAATAAAGTAAATTAAATTTAAAATAAATGTTTACTGTCAATGGCATAAGCGTATTAAAATGGCATTAAAATAAAAACATTTGCATTTTGTCCATTCACTGTCAATGGCATTTTTTTAATGTTTACATGTATTGAATCAGCATTTAACAGCTTTAAATTTGATTGGCTGTTTTCTGTGAACGTAGACTAAATATTTAACTGGTCCAGACACTACAGAGCAGAATCTCACTACAATCTGTGGATTCTGGATTCCAGAAGGAACACCTGCAGAGCTGTTCTAACCTTCACATCAATGTGAAGAAGACGAAGGAGATCAAAAGTTTAAGTTCCATCTGGGGCAACAACCAGCCTGATCAAGAAAGCTCAGGAAAACACTTCTGAACTCAGTGACAGCACGCCTGCAAGGCACACACACAGGAATAAATTGTGTGTGGATTTTCTAACGGACACTTCTTTTCCCACTGAGAAGAAAACTGGCAGATCAGCAAATGAGATATAAGTCCACCTGTTCCAGGGACTGGTTCCAGGGACTGGTTCCACTAATCCAGTGTTTTTCAACCTTTTTTGAGCCAAGGCACAGTGTTTTCATTGAAAAAATCCCGAGGCACACCACCAACCAAAATTGTAAATATAGATACACTGTATCCGCCTATATTAAATATATAGTAATTCTTATCAAAGTGTCTTGAATAGGAATGAAATAAACACAAAAATGTATTTTTATCATGTTTTATATTTCTTATTTCAAATTGCACTTAACATGAAATTGCACTTAACATGCCTTGAAATAAACCTGAACAGTGCCACAAATTGTGGTCTTAAAATTAAAGAGGATGAAATTGCACTTAACATGCCTTCAAATAAACCTGAACAGTGCCACAACAATATGGTCTTAAAATTAAAGAGGATGAAATTGCACTTAACATGCCTTCAAATACACCTGAACAGTGCCACAACAATGTGGTCTTAAAATTAAAGAGGATGAAATTGCACTTAACATGCCTTCAAATACACCTGAACAGTGCTACCATTCTCTCTACATTTTACTCAGTGTGAAACCTGTGCCTGTTTGGATGAACACAAAGCTGATATTCTGGCAGGAATTGAAGAAAGACACACACGAAGCTCTTCCTCAACAGCTCTCAGTCTCTCTCTGCTTTTAGTTTTTATGGCAGTTAGGCTGGAGAAGCTCACTTCACACAGATATGTTCAACCAAAAACTGTCCAAAGGAAGATCAGCAAAGCTCAGCTTTAAACCACGATTTTGTCTCAGTTCAGTTAGTTCTTCCTGCTCCTGTAAAGTCATGTTCCTGCCAACAACTGCTGAGCTGTATGGGTCCCTAACAAAGTCATAGCATACCTGAACTGATGACTCAAGAGATGTAAGCCTCGCTGTACAGTCTCACGTTCACGGTTTCTGCCTTCTTCTGATTTCCACTTGGGCCTTCATCTGGGTCCGAATTTTGTCCAGGGACCAGACCGGATTTAGTATTTTTTCTTTTGAAAAAGTTTTCCATCGCTGCCTGTTTGTTTGAGAAGGTCCTCAAGGTTTGTTTTGCTCACTGCTACACGTCACGTTCATGCGCCGCTACTTCTCTTGTTTTAATGTGCGCCGCTATGCTCCATACTGCCACCTATCGCGCGGTAAGGAAATTACACCAGTTAATAAAAATTTCATAATTTACTAATTTTACACGGCACACCAGACGATCTCTCGCGGCACACTGCTGTTCCGCGGCACACTGGTTGAAAAACACTGCACTAATCGTTGCTAGTGGAAAAGCCTTGGAACCATGTCGAATCTAGTCGAACCATGCTGTAATGGAAAAGGGCCATAACTGAGAGGGGTGCACAGCCCGCTCGCTAACTCCTGGTTGAAGGCGGTCTGAGACCTGCTTAGCTCCAACAACAACAACAAAAAAAACACAGAGAGCCCGCTAACATCTTCTGATCTTTTCTTCTGTTGCATTGTGGGGTAAAACACACCATTGGCAGCTCTTAAAATAATTTTGGAATTGTATATCTCTTCTACTCATCTCTTCTAAATGTTTGTCTAATCTAAAATAAAGTTTTTATTGGTTTAACTTGATTTTTGAGTGGATTTACACAATAAAGGTAAAAATGACCCACAACATAATAAATGTATTTTTTTTCACCATAATACAAGGGTTAAAGGGCAAAGCCCGAAATAGAAAATTAAATTTGAATAAATTTTTGAAATAAATTTACAAAAAAAAAAGTTATGACATAAAACAGTTTTTATCAGATTTTTTTTCCTGCCGATGTCCAGCAGTTCTTGCTGTTGACAAACGAGGGGCCTACTCCTGAGCACCAGACCTAGAGTCCCAGAACGAACCAGAAGAACAGGAGGCTGTCATCAGAGTCCACCATCACTTCTGTCCCTGTGAAGTTTAAAAATGATCAAGAAAGATCTCAGTCCTCACAGCTTCATTCACTGAGATCACAGACTGTTTAGACAAGACCTAGATCCAAATCAACATTTAGAATCAGTTCAAGGGAAAGGTCAGCTGTTGAGAATCAACAGAAGAGAAAAGCCTTTCATCTTCACTGTATTATAGAGAACTTCCACATGAAAAACATGGAAAAAATTATATTCCAAGATGGCGCCGGTTGTCATGGCTTGCTATCTAACTCCTCTCCTGAACTTTTTACTGCTGTTCGTGTTCTGCCTTTTTTTCATCGATGATGCATCCTCGCTCCTGGTCTATGATCGCTCAACTCTTCTAAGTCTCCAAGACTCGCTGATCAACACACCGGCTACTGGCAAATATGGACATTTCAAGCCTCCTCCACCTCCACCTTTCTTGGCGTCTGTACCAGCGTACCTACAACGCAACGCGACCACGCTGCCACGCAACAAGCGGCGCAGAAGACGCGGAACGAGGGCAGGCGTCCTGGTGAGATTTAGAAAGTATCTCTCGTCTCACAACACGCCGACGGCTGACTTACCTCCTGAATTCAGCGTCTTTGATGTCCGTCGTTCCTTCGCTCGTCGCCACAGATGCCTTGTTGCTATCAATCATGACGCCAGCGATCAGTATCCATCTTGTCCCCTGGTGATGACTGTGAAGCGAGGCTGCGTTAAACAGAACCTCCGCCCGCTCGCTCGAGCTGAGAGTGACGTAACTGGCTGTGTTCCAGTACGTGCAACGCTGTTTAACGCCAGATTGATCACTAATAAAACTTTTATATTAAGTGATTTGATCTCAACTCATCGTCTGGATCTGTTTTTGATTAGGGAAATGTCAGGTTTAAACCCCAAACATTATTAAAACACCACGTTGTAAAACAGAGAACAAGACACAAGTGATTTGAGTATCTTTCTTGCAAGGAGAGCCAACCCGCTCTGCCTCTTTTTGTTTTTCCTTGCCTTTTATTGAGTTAGGAATGCCCTAGTTACACAATGTCTCAACCGCTAAGGGAGAGGGGAAAACCGGTTGAGACTGATTCACACATAGGTACACGTCAACATGTTTGAGCAACATTCTTCCAAGATGGGGTGGAAAACAACTGCATTGTTCCAACAGCCAGTTCTGCCCAGGGTGTGTTATCGGTCGAACAGGTTTCCTGCACACAAACTTATCACAGGCATTAGTTACAAAGAACACTCACAAAATGTATTAAAGAATATAAATGTGATAATATGTATTTACAATTATTCCAACATTTCCCTCCTGTTTATCACATTTACAGGTTCTCCAGTCGCTCAACAGCATCTTCAATAGATTTTCTGCTATGAGGTCATCTACAAGAAATGTTTACACTCAGAGGTTTAGCCCTTAGTTGCCTGGACATTATCATCATCTGAGTCCAGGGCAGAATTAGGTTCAGGAAAGTGGATCTCACGTGTACAGCTGCTTTTCCAGGGGAGCAATAGCTGTGTTAATAAGGCGAGTGAACATCGCTTTAAAAAATGGAATACAACAACATCCACACAAAATCAGGATTGCTGCAAGCACTGCTATGGAGACAAGGATGGAGGAAATGAGGCCACTCCATCTGCCAAAATACTCCCCAAAGGGATCCCACATGGAGGTGTCAACCCCAGAATGGTCTTTCATTTTGACACTAAGTGCACGCAGTCCATCCAACACTTTGGTCAAGCTGCCATCTGTTGCCGTGTTGTTGGGCACAAAAGTGCAACATTGTTGACCAAAGATGGCACAAACTCCGCCTCTCTCTGCCAAAACCATGTCCACCGCAATGCGGTTCTGGAAAGCTATTAAAGAGGTAGCTGACAACTGCTCATGAACCGCCTCAAATCCAGCCACAGTGTAGTTGCAGGGTATCCGCGGGGTTGTAAAAGGTATTGAAAGGTAGTAAATGAAATTAACACAAATTAAGGCCATTAAAAAGTATTAAAAAGTAATAAACGTCATCTGACGAGGTATTAATTTTTTTTAAACCTACACAACTATATTTTTCCCTTTCTGTCGTCTAAAAAAAGGTCTGTGAATTTATTTATCTTTTCTAATTTTATGTTCCAAGTAGGACCTTAGCTAAAACAAAGACGTCATATCGTCAGTCAGTGTGCGCGCGCACCTACAGCTGGCCGAGGCTGATCATGTCGGTAAAAAGAAAGGAAAGAGGAGCGCGACTTTATCTTCCGACATTTAACAAGAAATTTTCCTAAACAATTGTTTGTTAGCTCGAAATTATAGCAAAAGGGGTGTCTCAGTCTAACGTTTTCTTAATAAAAGTACTTTAATGGTTAAATCGGGGCGGCCGTGGTGTAGTGGTAATGGCAGTCGTCTCCCGATCGGAAAGTTGGCGGTTCGACTCCCGGGACCCGCACCATGTGTCGTTGTGTCCTTGGGCAAGACACTTAACCCTGAGTTGCTCCCGGTAGGACTGGAAAGCACCTTGCATGGTAGTCTGCCGCCACCGGTTTATGAATGTGTGTAGCATTCAATATATGTGTAGCACTTTGAGATTTTCAGTAATGAAAAGTGCGTTATAAATTGAATTAATTATTATTATTATTATTAAATCTGCTTTATTAAAAAAAAAAGTGTCGCTGCCTCAGTGCCTGTGTGCACCGTGATGCTCAGCGGTGAAAACGGGAAGAGGGAGCGCGGCTCGTTTCGCCGTCATTTAACAAGAAAAATACCTAAACAATTCTTTGTTAGCTCAAAATTATAGCAGAGGTGTTTTTCTGTCTGTCATTTTCTTAGTAAATGCACTTTAATGGTCAAATTAGCTGCATTTCGCCACCGTGGTGCAGCTTGCTGCTGGATTGAAGCAGTGAGCAGAGAGGTGGGGAGAGTATGGCAGGCCGATTGAGTCATTAATAGCTAGTGAAGATTCTCAGTCATCCAGGACATGGTGAATTCTAAAAAATGCAATAAAAAAACAATAAAGTATAGTATAATAGTATAATAAATAGTATAATTAATAAAGTCCAGTTGTTTTTGTCTTGAACTTTTTTAAATTTGTCATTATAGGCACGTTTTCCTATTACATGATACAACAGCAAGCCATACAATTACTACAATAGATATCATGAACTGTTTTTTTTTTTTCAGTCAGAATGAATGAAACGGCCATATTTCAGTGTTATGGTTTATAAATATGGGAAAAAAAATCTATAAATATGTCACTTCGTCTTATAAGTTGCAAGGCATGTAAATTATGCAAAAACTGCAACTTACAGGATGAAAAATACAGTAGTTATTATTTTCTATCTCTCTTTTTGAATTATGCATGTGTTCAGTGTTGAATTATTTTAACTAAACTGTTCTGTTTTCAAGTTTACAGTTTTTGTTTGCCATTAGAGATATGTTATGTGTGGGAACAATTAAACTTTTTCTCTTGGGTTAGATTTAAATAACAAGTAGGTCAGTGCTTTTATTGAGGCAAGAAGCAAATTGATGTATCCAGTAATTGTTATAAAACTACATTTACTACCAAAGTTTAGGAAGAAAATGACAGTAATCTACCACTTTACAATTAGTTGCTCTAAACTGAAGTACAACAGGTTGCCGCTACGGTTACAGCTCGGTGCCGTGATGGAAAAAAAAAATATTTTGATGGTATTAAAAAGGTATTAAAAGGTATTAAATTCAACTCTAGAATTTCTGCATATACCCTGAGTTGCTCAATCTCTGAACGTTGTAGTGGATGTAGTTGATTCTGTCTACGTTTTTATTTACAGTAATGAAAAGAAGAATACTTTCAAATCCTGCTGCCACTTGATTTGCTAATTTATATTCATCCGGAACCCCTCTGGGTATTCCTATAGCATCTATGTATGTAGGATCATGACCTGGTGGTGACACATCTCTCTTGGATCTCTTACTCCAAATAGTTTGCAATACTGGTCTAACTTCAGTTGTCAAGGTATTCTCATTCATGGGATAAATGGATATGGGGAGGAGGAGTGAAACTGTTGCACACAGACCAGTAGTGTTCTGAGGCAGTCTGTCAAAAAGTCTCTCATCCCCACACCACCACCAGATGTCACTGCGAGACTGTGGTTTAAATTTACTTTTAACTGTGATAACTGTTTCACACCAGGTTCTGTTAAGATTTCCTATCTGCGCTCCTTTTCCTGTTCTGTTGATGCAGGTAAAATTTGCTGCTGCGACGACTTTAGAGAACAGCGGTTTCTGTTTGTCTGGAGGAGAAAGAGGGTACACTGAGTCCCAATAGATGCAGTTTGTATCAGGTACTGCTTGGTTCATCACGTTTATCAGGCAGTCAGAGCTAAGAGTAGCTGGTATTATCTTAAGTATGGGCCTAGGGCCCATACACACTACACAATCTTGTTTTGACATGTTGGCTGCTTGTTCAGCTAACAACAACCAATTATTTTTGTTTCCAGAAATTCCAGAAGTAAAAGAGAACCAGTCATCTGTTTTGTCAAATGGTTTGTTTTTTATAAACATTGTAGTTGTGTCTCCTATGACTAGGGGTGCGTGTTCAAAGGTTTCATCTATTGTAATATTGTTACATACTTTAAAGGAGATGTAGGGATCCTTAGCTTGGGGTCTATATACATATAGTGAAAGATGGTAACAAGGCGTTGAGTTATATATCCCTGAAGCTATATTTGTTTTGGCTAGTGGCATTAAAGTTGTATTGAAATTAAAGACCAGGTATTGTTGTCCTTGGACATTGTTCAAGTTTATATTCAATATTTTAGACCAGTTCTGGGCCTTTAAGTTATCCGGTTGTGGCGTCCAACTGTCACTTGTAGTAGTAAATACGTCACCCCAGCTTGCACTTTCCCACCAGTGGGTTGTGCTTAAATACCAATCATAGCCTGGCCATTGGTTTCCATTGTATCCTCCCACCGTTATGCTGTTTAATTTTAACCACACAGATTCAATGAACGTGGGAGTATGATAACACACAAATGGTTCTTCCCTCTGTAGAAGTTTCGTCTGGGTTCTCATGCAAGGATTGGGGTATGGTGTACTGACACGGCTGGGCACGCTTCTTTTTTGTACTATTTTATTTGTTTCTTGAGTCCACTCTCTTTCCCACGGTTTAGTTAGGGTTATCCAGGTTACCAATAAGATTAGAAATGCTACGGCTGTTAAACCTTTATTTTGGTCTGTGGTCCTCATAATGCTGAACTAGGTTTTCTTCCTAGTAGCTCACAGAGTTGTGGACAATCTTCACCGATTTGAGATGACTGTATACTATAAATACAGCCCCCTTTGAACAACGGGCTCCCTCTGTGAGCTGAACGAAGAATTCCTAAATTCAGTTCTAATTTCCTATTTTATTTAAACTGTATACCAAATTATGAGGATCACAAAACACAAAAGTACAGTTTAGGCGAAAGAAGCTAATGAAAAGTCTATTTTAGTCATTTTTGCTCTCAGCAATCAGTTTATTCATCCTTGTTTTGAATCATAAGTTTGCAATGGCTTAAGTGGACCCACGTGCTTCGTTCAGCTATTTTTAGTGACGTGTTTGTGGTCAAGAGTACCTGGAAAGGTCCCTCCCACTTGGGTGAATGCCAGTGTTTCTTTTTAATGCTTTTAATCAAGACCTCTTTTGGGTCTCAGGTTCCCCTGAGAATTGTGTTTCATACAGATTAAACATGCTTTACAAAAATTTTTTGAATAAGAGTTGAATCCATAAGTTGTGTATAGTTTTCCCACTAAGCCTACCATCCCTCCTGTTGAGACATGAGTCTTCCATGGCTCAATATTGCTGCGCATTTATAGAGATTTTTTGGTAGGATTGGTTTGTTTTCAGGACAAGTGAAAAGACCATCTGTTTGTTTGGCTCCTTTTGAGAGCCACATTTTTTGTTCATTTAGAGGTGCTTGTTGCTGCATTTCTTCCATTGTTTACTGCTTGCAAATCTTGCACCATCCTCCAGCCGGAAGAGGGTGGGGCCTTTTTTTTTACTGGAAAAATAGGCGTGTTACAAGGTGAGTCATAGCATTCCACAAGCACTCCTGCTTTTAGTAAATCTTTTATCACCGGCTCAATACCTTCCATTGCATCTGGTTTTAATGGACATTGTTTCACTCTTGGTCTGTATTCTGTTCTAGATCTAATCTGTACAGGTAAAATCTTTTTTACAAAACCAACATCTGATGGTCCTGTTGACCACAGCTGTGGTGGAATGTTTTTTAACAGGTTTTCTTCTTCTTGAGAAAGAAAGATTTGTCAGCTCTGTTGATCTAAATGTACTCCTGGTTGTACTGTAGCTGTCCAGAACAAAGCCTTTTTGCTTAGTTCTGTGTCCTGGCTATACCATGTGTTCACAGAAGTAGCGACCCAATCTTTTGTGTACTCTCCCAAAGTGACCATTTTTCCTAGATCTTTCCATTGTTTATTTTTACCCTTACAAAGAGAAATATGGGGTGATCCATAATTTCTGTACATGGCGTTTAGGGTGTCTGGCAAGATAACTGCATCTGCAGAGTTGTTCTCATTGTCAGAGTACACATAGTGCTGGACGATAATTCAATAACGATAAATATCGCGATATACTTTTATTCAATAACGATGATATGAAGTTTAAGCATATTTTCGATATTTCGATAGGATTTTACAACTTTTCACTGACGTTTTTCTCTTTCTGTTCGGGTCGAAGCGGCTGCTTCAACAACGCGCCCGGACAGAAAAGGCTGTGACACAAAACGTGCGTGGTGACGTCGCTGTTACGCAGCGCTCACTCCAGCAGCGGACGTTAGCGGTTGCAGGCTAAAAGTTAAGCTAGTCTCCAAAGTGCGTTAAGTTTTCGCTTCAAAACGAGTCAAATGAGTGCTCATGACCGTCACAATGTGACTGAACAAAGTTTCACAAGCGAAGAGAAAGCAGACGACATCACTGATGAGAGGAAAGACTAATTCGTCGGTGTGGACGTAGTTCGGTTTTGTTAAACTGCAGGCTTCTTCTGCAGCGAGTCCTACTCGGTTTCTTTATTTTTCAAAACGTGACGGAGAGTCGTTCTAACTAGCTGTGGAAACATCTAACTTGTTTAATCTGAAGAGTTTCCACTCGATAGAATATGATGAGAGTCAGAAGATGAAGAATAAAGTTTGAGCCAACGTTTCCCTGAAACTACGACGTAAACAAACAGCCCCAGCGCGACATGTTTTTTTTATTGAAAACAAAACAGATTCATCAGAATAAAAAGAAAGAAAAACACTGAATGAAAGGGTGCAGAAAGACGAAAATAGTGTTATAATATCTGCCCCTTGTTCAAAAAACACAAAATAACTACAAACAACAACCTTCACTTCACCTGCACCACACCTTCCCAACAACTTTGATTTAATCATCTTTTAAAACATATAAATAGTTTTATAAATGTTTATGATGATATCAAGTCAACACAATCCTGTTTCCTGATTTACAACTCAGCTCCTTCACACTAGTTCTAAATGAAGATTTTACAAACATTTACATTCCCTTCAGGGTTTAATAACTTTTTAAACAAAATGTAATTGAATATTTGGGGGTAATATTCTCTTTCTTGTCCTATACATGACCTGTAAAATACTACGCTCAACCAAATCATAACACCTCAACAACTTCAATTGATGAAACAATATACCTGTTGGGTGACCACAGCACTTCCCAATAACAACTCCTACAGCTCCTTTTAGCAAAACAAAAATAGGATTTGTAAAAGCTTCGCACGCCTTTCCCCAAACCCCAACACAACAGACCAAATACGGAACAACCATTACATCACACAACATATTCAAAACTTTGTCATTCAAAAACTATTTTACTTTATACAATAATATAACTGATTTTGTTATTTTTATTCTTAAGTAATTTCCATGAGATTTCCATGTCAGCTTCTCATCAATAACGACACCCAAAAGTTTTATTAACTATGAAATTCAATGCTGTAAATTTTAAAGTTCTTGTTTAAAGTTAAACTCAATAATCCAGGTACCAAATCCAATAATTCTCAGTTGGGTCATCTGGAAGCCGGAAAAGGGTAGCGTGCCCTCTCCGGGTCGGGGAGGAGGTCCTTACCCAAGTGGAGGAGTTTAAGTATCTCGGGATCTTGTTCACGAATGAGGGAAAACTGGAGCGTGAGATCGATAGGCGGATAGGTGCAGCGTCCGCAGTGAAGCGGGCGCTGTACCGGTCTGTCGTGGTGAAGAGAGAGCTGAGTCAAAAGGCAAAGCTCTCAATTTACCGATCGATCTACGTTCCCACCCTCATCTATGGTCATGAGCTTTGGGTTATGACCGAAAGAACAAGATCTCGGATACAAGCGGCTGAAATGAGTTTTCTCCGCAGGGTGGCTGGACTCTCCCTTAGAGATAGGGTGAGAAGCTCAGTCATCCGGGAGGGACTCGGAGTAGAGCCGCTGCTTCTCCACATCGAGAGGAGCCAGTTGAGGTGGCTCGGGCATCTGGTTAGGATGCCTCCTGGACGCCTCCCTGGTGAGGTGTTCCGGGCATGTCCCACCGGGAGGAGACCCAGAGGAAGACCCAGGATACGCTGGAGGGACTATGTTTCTCGGCTGGCCTGGGAACGCCTTGGGATTCCCCCAGAGGAGCTGCTCCAAGTGGCTGGGGAGAGGGAAGTCTGGGCCTCCCTACTTAGGCTGCTACCCCCGCGACCCGACCCCGGATAAGCGGAAGAAAATGGATGGATGGATGGATGGATGGGTCATCTGGAAACTGGAACTGTCCAGATGACCCGACAGAATCACCGGGTTGAGAATTTTATGTTTATTTGATGGTGATTTCCATCTTTTTGGAGGCTAAATACAAATACAAGGTGAACATCAATTTATTTGTATAAAAATTTTGGCCATATCGTCCAGCCCTACACATAAGAAATGGTAATCTTGGCTGGAGTTTTTCTGTCTAATTCCTCTTTATATGGTACATCAGGGTCTGAAGAGTTCTTGTACCACATTGTAACATGGAGGTCATCTGGTGACACCTGGTCTTGAACTTGGACAGTGCTTTTTCCCTCATCCAGGAGTTTAGCTCCCGTTGTAGTTGGGGGTTTGTTTGGCACATCTAATGTGTAGTAATACTTAGGCGGACCCACACCCTGCAGTGCTAGGGCTGAAGGTGTGGGTGTGTTCTTGGTTCTGACCACAGTTAGCCCATCTTCTGTAGGCATCAATGCCAATGACAGTTCCACCAGGCCATCCCGTCCCAATAAATTTACCGGGCAGTCTGGCAGTAGAAGAACTGACATTTTACATGATTTGCCCTTGGGATCTCTGATCCAAATAGGTTCAGTTTCAGGGACTGTTGTCAGAGTGCCATGAGCTGCTCTTACTGTTATAAATTTATCTCCTTGTTTAATCCAGGGCATTGGCTCTTTTATAGTGGTTCTACATGCCCCTGTATCACACAGGAAGGTTACTGGTGTTCCTTGGATCATTAGAACGATTTCTGGTCTGAATTTTTTCTTGATAAAGGATTTCTTCTCAGTTTAAAAGTTCTAACTCATTTTTAGCTTCTGTTTCAATCTCATAGGTTTTAGTTTCAGTTTCAGGTACGGTTAGTCATGCAGGGGTATTCGTGTTTGATATGGTTTTACAGTCACGAGCCATGTGTACATTTGAGCAGTTACATTAAGACATTAAAGTTTGTGCAGCTGAATCAGCACTATAACTCTTTCAAAAACTGCATTAAGGTTGGGTTTACTCGAAGTGCAAGCTGATGTAGAATTTAGCACAAAGGTAAAACAGTTCAGATCTAAATCAGTTCATTCATTTCAAACTACACCGAAGAAGTAAAAGGTCTGACCCTAACTGTTGCTACACATTAGATTCTATTTAAACAAGTAAATATTGAGGTTGTACAGCTTACATTTTCCATTTGGCTTGAATTTATTAAGACTGTAAATCATTTGAAAGGGTAGTGCATATGATGCAAACTCAAGCTTATATATACACATCAACAGTAGTATAAAATGGCATTTTATAATTAATAAATCTATTCAATGTAAAGTGCTAGGCAAAAAGACTATTAAACTGCTAGATAAATCTAAAAATATTCAGTCTCAGTGTTAGGCTGCAATGTTAGTTTAAATACTACCAGTGAGGTTATGGGTCATTGCGGGGTTCCAGTCTCCCACGGATCCTTTTGACCTGGTCTGTATTTTATCTCTAGAGTCTGATGGTTCATAGGTAGGTGGTGGCTCGTTTGGTGGTGCAGTTGGGTCTATGTTTCTGTCACTATCTGCATGAGTCATTGTCAGTTTAGTTCTTTGTTCTTCATGTCTATAGTTACCATCATTCAACTGGCTTCACCATTAACCGCTTTCCTTAACAGGTAGTTATAATAACCAGACATGTCATCTTCTTTCTTAGAAAAATATACATTTCTTTTCTCGTCTTTTTCTCTCTCTTCCTCTCTCTCTCTTTTCTCTTCTTTCTACAACTTGCATCCATAATTCTGTATGGGGGTAGCCTTCATTATTCATTTTGTTAGGTTTATCTTTGGTCTTTGTCTTTATTTTAGTTTGAAGTTCTCTTATGTTTTTTATAGTTAATCTACCGTCAAAGTCGTGTTCTTTTATCCATAGGGGTAGGTGTTGTATGCTTGCAGGGTCTGTTTTTTTATATTTTTTTTATTATCTTCCAGTCTTTACATGTTAAACTGTCTATGCATTTTTGAGCATTTTTGCTTTGTCCCTTACCCATTTTGAACTAGATTTGGATCCAGTAGGGGGTTTCACATAGGGTGACTAATACTGGATTTAAGTAACAGGACAGTGATAAAAGATCCTTATGGCAAGAATCACTTCAACTCAAATGAGCGGATTCTTCTTAGCCTCTGACACCAAAAGGTTTCACTGTTTGTTTCCTGTTATTTTGGTATGAAACAAAAGAACCAAGCGGTACTTTTATTTCCTTTTCACACTCACAAACACATGCATACATTTTTAGCGCTTCTTTTTATTCCTATTTATCTTAAAGTAGAGGGCTCCGCCGCCCTACACAGAATTTAATTGACTGTTTTTAGTTGTTTATCTAAGTCAAAGGAGTCTGTCCTCCTGCGGAATTTAACTACTTCTTTTTACCTGATAGAGTCTAGAATTGTCAGGGTTTGTTTTACTCAGCTAGCTTTCACACTTCACTCGTTTTAAAATAAAACGATACTCACTCCACTCTGTGTCACGTCTCTCCTGGACTCCGTCAACCGTCGGACCCCAGTCAGTGAGGAGGACTCCAGTCCCGGAAAGGGTATCAATACTGTGGCCACAGATTTTGCCTGTAACCTACTCACCCACTGGGATCGTCAGGTATCTTGGAATCCGGCTCGAAGGACCAAGTTAATGTCAGGTTTAAACCCCAAACATTATTAAAACACCACGCTGTAAAACAGAGAACAAGACACAAGTGATTTGAGTATCTTTCTTGCAAGGAGAGCCAACCCGCTCTGCCTCTTTTTGTTTTTCCTTGCCTTTTATTGAGTTAGGAATGCCCTAGTTACACAATGTCTCAACCGCTAAGGGAGAGGGGAAAACCGGTTGAGACTGATTCACACATAGGTACACGTCAACATGTTTGAGCAACATTCTTCCAAGATGGGGTGGAAAACAACTGCATTGTTCCAACAGCCAGTTCTGCCCAGGGTGTGTTATCGGTCGAACAGGTTTCCTGCACACAAACTTATCACAGGCATTAGTTACAAAGAACACTCACAAAATGTATTAAAGAATATAAATGTGATAATATGTATTTACAATTATTCCAACAGGAAACTTGGCAAAAAGCTGGAGACAACAGCTGCTTCTCTGAACTCCTCCCAAATGGCTACGCCCACCT
>JBBPBX010037450.1:7269-29161 GCA_038048925.1 Garcialebias charrua | reverse complement strand
CCCCCCCCACGCCCCACGTCGACCACCGCACGTGCGCGCCGCACGATTGGGTCCTCGGCTTATCACAGCTGACACACACACACACACAGAGCCGCTGCAGAGGGAGGGGAAAAAAAGCGAAGCTTATACGGTCGTTTCATGTCATTTTTAATATAAATCTGCCTGTTGACTGTGGGCGCACACAGATGTCATCTGTATTCTGTGTGGATCGCGCGTCTAAGTGGGTCTACGCTCAGATCCGGGGCTGAACTATGATCAAAGGCGAGTCAATTTAATTCGCCAAACCGCGTTTGTGTGTTTTCTGACAACGCATAAAAGCCGGACCGACCTGTTTATGAATGGACACTTCCTGCTCGCGGTGGCAGGAAACTATATCCTTATATGGTGTTCAGAGGGGTGGGAATTATGTAAATAACCTCTTGCGTGCACGAGCAGGTGAATAGGACAGGTGGGATTCATCATTATTTACGCACCTCATTTACAGACGTTTCCTGACGATAGAAGTGTTTGTTGAATCTGACGTGGCATGTTCGTACGAACACTTCGTACGAACAAAAGTAAGAGAAATTTAGGATAAAAATACGAACATTTTCGTGAATGAGGGCCATTGTCTTTAATACAGCTGGTTAAAAAAAAATACAGCAGTGTACCAGGAAGTCATTGATTGCCATCTTCATCTTCCTCCTGGCACAATAATGCACAGTTCAGACTTATTTCAAGTTGCTGCAAATACTTTATTTTGCCACATGTCCCTGTTGCCGGCAGAATGTGGAGGGGAGGCGATACAGGACGGAGAGAACGAGATTTCATAAGTTCACTCCCCAGTGGACTTATGAAACTAAGTTGCATTGGTCCAATGGAAAACTGTCATTTCTAACCCGAACCTGGAGCCCGGCCCTACCCGACCCGGATTAGGGCCGGGCCATAATAATGCGCTTAGTGTGTGGGCCGGGTCGGTGTCGGGCTTATGATTGCATCAGTGGACACACACGCGCACGGCTGACGATCAAATTACAGGTAGTCCCTGTCTTACGAGCAAGTTCCGTACCTACGGGCCGCTCGTATGACGAAAATTTGTAAGTTAGCCTATCCTAACACCGTTTTTAAAGATGAAGGAGTGAGTTGAATTGTCTCCCTTTCACATGAAGTGAAAGTGAAAGTAGCTCCCTTTATGTGAATGGAGCCTACTGGGGAGGAGGGAAACAATTCAACTCCTTAACTGTGTTAGGATAGGCTAAGTGCTTGGTGACTGTACAGTACTATATACAGTATTTATTTTTTTATTTATTTTATTTATAAATAGATAAATGTACAGTACAGTACTGTACAGTCACCAAGCACTTAGCCTATCCTAACACAGTTAAGGAGTTGAATTGTTTCCCTCCTCCCCAGCAGGCTCCATTCACATAAAGGGAGCTACTTTCACTGTCACTTTATGTGAAAGGGAGACAATTCAGCTCACTCCTTCATCTTTAAAAAATGTGTTAGGATAGGCTAAGTGCATGGTGACTGTACAGTACTGTACATATATTCATTTATAAAAATATATATACCTGTATATATTTTTATTTTTTATTTTTTGTTTTTAGTTTTTAAATGATATGCAACATATGCAAGTCCGGAACCTCGTAAGTAAGAGCGCTCGTAAGTCGGGGACTACTGTACATGGCAACATGGCTTGCCATACAATCACCAGTTGCACGTGGCCATTAGACTGCATGCTGACAGGCCTTGAAAGAGGTAAAAAGTTCAGTTAAGCTTCAGATGGACTACTGCCAGGGATCCATCAGCCCAAATGGATGTTCATTCAGCCGCTGCACTCAGTGGACCTGCGCGGCCGACGACCCAAACAGGTGAGATCCCAAAATATCAAGGAAGGGTCCGTGTCAGTAATGCAGAATGCAGACAGAAGCAGGGATTTAATGCACTTTGACGACTGTGAAAGGACAAACACCTCCTCGGCTCCGATCTTCTGCCCCCTTTACTCAGTCGCACGTCCACCGACTGTTAATAACTATACAGGTATAAACAGGTGTGTGTTCAGGTTCAGACATGTAATTACTGTTAATTCAGTCAGGTCAGATTTTTTTTGCATGAATGCAACTCTAGTTCACTGTGACCAGCACTAAGAAAAGCTACTTCCGGTTGTTGTGAAAAAAGCTAGTTCCACTCACAGTACATACTGTATGTGATCTTTATCGGGTTTTGTGTTTAATTTTGAAAAACTGGAAAGTCACTCTGCCCCATCTGCCTGTTATTGTGAGCTGCTTCACCATCCTCCATCACAGTGCTGGAGAGTCAGAGTGACCAAAAAAATAAAAAATAAAAATAAATCCACCGGCAGCAGAGGGCCCCCTCTGTGCCAAGGGCCCCTGGGCACGTGCCCAGGTTGCCTGTATGGTAGATCCGGGCTAGCCTGGCTCCACCACTGCTCCTGGTGGTGGATAAAACTGCTCCCTCCACTCTCCAGGAACTGTCACTCTGCACTACCTGGATAAGAAGAAGAAAAAAAAAAACTCTGTTCTTCTCCACAGTAACTCCTACTCACTTGAATATCTTTCATCAAAAACATATTTACCGTATTTTCCGGTGTATAGGTCACACCTTTTTATGTTTTTTTTTCAAGGCCTGCGACCTATACTCAGGTGCGACCTATATATGGCTTGTTATCACTTTCAGTGAAACAAATTTTTAAATCCAGCTCATTTCACAATTACGTTCATTTATTAAGGAAAAGTTCAGCTCAGACATATATTTGCTATAATTTTTATCAAACAAATAATTGTTTTTAAGTGTTAATCTTCTTAAAAGCCTTGCTGTGCGCTCCTGTGGCAGACATTTGCAGCAGAGCTAAACGTAGGTGCGACCTATACACCAGTGCGACCTATCTAGGGATTTTTCCAATCTATTGGTGATAATTGGACAATGCGACCTACACACAGGTGCGACCTATACACCAGAAAATACTGTACTTACATTCCCTGTTAAATCCAGTGAAGAAACACACTTTTCTCAAAAGCATTCACACTTCAAATCAGCGGTGGGGGACGTTAGTGTATCTCTTGTTTTCTTACGTGAATTTTGTCTACATGTTGTGACATATTACCGAAAGTCATAGCTCACTATACCCAACAGAGCAACATATTTAGGTATATGTTTGCACATTTTTTATTAGACACGGGTCAAAATTTTGAATAGAAGCATACTTAAATGATGATGCGTATGCCCTAATGATCAAAACGTTAATCGTTTCTGAGGCCCGATTGCTTGTCCATGCTCTTGTTTCATGAGCGTGAATTTGTTTAAAAGTGTATAAGAGACACAAAAGCTGCGTTGTACCGTTTGTTAAACACTTTAATGTATTATATGTCGATGGTGATGTGAGTACCAGCTTGGACTGTTGTTTAGTCTATTAAAGGGACAGATTGGAGCCGGACGGGTCAAATAAGACATCCACTCACAGAAAAGCTCACAGATGAGAAAGAGTGATAGCTTTCTGAGTGCTTTCTCCTCCCCTCCTTTTGGCTGAATTTTTCCAGCAGGAGTCAACGCATTTGACCAAGAGAAAAAAAAAAAACATGAATAAAAACTGTAATGGGCTGTGAAAAAAAGAGTACCTGGCAGGTGCCTGCATTAACTGCTGCTTCTACTGCTCTGCTGTTGCACAGTGAGGCAAAGACGCCCCATTGATGAGATCTTATGCAAGGACTTTTCACTGCTGAGCTTTTTAAAGCTTTGAATTCAAGCCTTCAATTTAGCTCTTCAAAAGATTAATGCATGAGGCATTCTTTATTAAAGTGTATTCCTTAGCTCAAAAAGTTTAGAAATTATAACTGGATAGGTGAAACTTAACATTTTATCTGAACCTTCAGTCTGTTGCTGCATGTCAGTGTTGGCTGGTCCATTCTGTCGTGATAGGTGTGATTTTTTTTCTTTATATTTTTTACCAAAAGTAAAAAAAAACAGTATTTTACAAGTTGCCTTTGTAAATTTGTCAGCTGAGACTTTCTAGTTTATAACTTCAGCTGCTCTTTGAAATGACAACCTGAGCTGCCTCGTTTCAAACCCCAAGACAAGCTCCACCTTTTGGAAAATCTACGACAAAACACAGTGATTTTACATTTATTTATATAGCTGGATGTATATTAACAGTGCAAAAAAAGTATATTTTCAGTTTAATTTAATTTGTTTTATGTGTTAATTAATGACCTGACTGAACTTTGTTGGATTTATTTACCTGGATTATTGAGAATGAGCTTTGGTGTTAAAGGGTTAGGGTTAGGGTTAACCCTAACCCACACATTCTGTGTAAGGAACAAATCAGAACATTATTCCAGTTCCTGTTCCTTCTTTTTCCTCAATCATGCATTTTGTGCTTTAATGTGAGTAGAATCTAGTATTACATTGTCCGGTTGAAACATTCATGGATGATCCTAGAAAATGTGTTACTCACATTGTTACCGGTACTCACAAGACTCAAAGTAAAATTAATCTTGGCTAACCTCATTATTTGTCCCCATCGCAGAGCAAAGAGCGGGTATTGGAAATACCGCGCCTATGTTGTGAGCATGATCACTTGAAGTGAAGAACAGTAGTCCCTCGTTTATCGCGGGGGATCTGTACTCTGAAGCCCCGCGATCAGTGAAAAACTGTGAAGTAGAACTACAGTAGTCCAAGTTCTTATACATTAAAGACCGTGTAAAGTGAATTTCAACATTTTCTTCAATAAACATTATAAATGTCGTAATTGTAATCTTGTAAATGAGTAAAAAGTCTCAAAATTGTAGCTCAATTAATTTTGGAGTTATAGATCAAACTGTGTATAAACACATTTCTCTTTCAGGATTTTTTAGGCGTGGTTTAAATGTGACCGCGTTTCGTCACGCGGTCACAAGCCCCACCCCCTGCAGCTCCAGCCGTTATAAATGCGTTCTTCGGTGGAGCCGTTCACTCGCTACCGACCGTCTCCCTCCAGTACTGGCGTGCTGCTGGAGCGACCACATGCCACCTGCACCTCCCTCCCCCCCCGCGCGTGCGCGTGTGTGGCGATCAGACCCCGCATGCATGTGACCGGGTCGCGCGCGCGCGTGTGTGTGTGGCGAGTGTGTGTGTGTGTGTGGCGAGTGTGTGTGTGTGTGTGTGTGGCGAGTGTGTGTGTGGCGATCAGACCCCGCATGCGATGTGACCGGTTCGGACCGCGAGTCCGCTCATCTTCTAAAAATAGCGCTGATTATAACAGCGGAGTTATGTGTCCTCAACTTTAAAAACATAACCAGAGTTGTTTGTGCACTAAAAACAGCGTAACTCTTGGAAAAAGGAGCTGCTGGAAGCCAGAACTCAGATAAAAACAGAGCAGGTGGATCTCTGCTTCCGCCTTATGCCTCCCCACACAGCTCAGCTCTGAAGGGGGCTGGACATGGCGCAGGACTGAGCTGAAACAACGCCCATGTGCGACACGCCCCCAGCGTTCTAGAGCAAGGCAAAATCATGTATTTTCATGATTTTTGAGACTTAATTTTATAAGGAAATCAATGTTTTTAATCAGTCAGATTTATATGGGTGATTAATAACACATATTTATGCCGTGTGACAAAATAAAAACACAAATTTAATTTCACTTTACACGGTCTTTAAACTTTAAATTAAGGCTTTAGAAACCCTTCCCAACTCTTAAACATACTAATTTGAACAACAAGCTTCATATAAGTATATCTAGCTACTAAATTTTACTTACCAGTCTCTGCAGTACAGGAGCAGCTCGGTTCCAGTCCGACCCGATAGATGAAAAAAGTCCCAGTACAGCATGACTGGATCCCACCGCTCCATCCAGCTTGATGTGCGTGTTCTGCTGCCCAGGATTTAATCCACCACCTCTGGCCCGGTCTGGACCAGCACCGCGTGACCAGAACCTGAGTGAACCCAGCATCTGTCTGTCATCTGCAGCTCCCAGGATCCGGATCACACTTAGTCCAGATCAACTGCAGCCCAGCTACTCAGCAGTGAAGATACAACTTGAAGGATGAGTTCAGCCTCAGGAGTATTAGAAACTTTCCTGTCAGTCCTTTGAGCAACAGAACTTACAGAACGTCTGACTTTGCTGCAAAACTTTCCCTCCATTTGCAGAAAGCAGTGGTTGAAAGAGCAGTGTTGACTTCTGGGAAGTGAACTGATGGTTTCTGGGTAATGTAGGTCTTTAGATTGGCAACACAGTGAAGGCTTAGTGAAAGAAAACTACAAAATGGCGGCACTTTTTTAAATGGAAAAATGTATGTACAGTACAGTGCTTAAACAAAACCGTGATAGAGCGAGTCCGCAAAAAACGAGCCGCGAAGTAGCGAGGGGCTACTGTGCCAACTTCCATTTTGGTGTGTGATTGTAGGTGTAGGAAAGATTCCTTTTGAAAACTGGGTTGCCATGGGTGTCCAAAGATTAATTTGTAATGGCCAAGGCTACCACTGGCCACCCCCTGGCTCCACCATTGCACCTGGTGGTGGAGTAAATTGCTTCCTCCACTCACCAGGACCCATCACCCTGTGCTGCCTCAGACACAAGTTATTTTTAACTCTCTCTGTTCTTCATCACAGTGTAAACTCCATCAGTGACAAGGGCCGTACAGTTAGTTACATGTGTTCAAATGTATTCAGTTACTATGTTCCAGTTAGAGATTTGGTGCATCGCATTGAGTTACATCCTCTAATCATTATTTGATCTGTACAGTTTTTAAGTAAAATATTTAGATATTTTTTTCATATAGTTTAGTACTTTGAAACTCAAAAACATTTGTCTTTAACAGTTTATTTGAAAATCCAACTACCGTATTTTCCGGAATATAGGTCGTTTTGTCCAATTGTTGCCAAAAAAATAGAAAAATCCATAAACAGGTTGCACCTAAATATAGGTCGCACCTACGTCACCGCCGACGTAACGTGTCATCCACCGCTGACGTGACGTGTCACCGCTGAGACAACCCGGAAATATGGACTGAGTGTTTAGCTCTGTTGCAAATGTCTGCCACAGGAGCGCACAGCAAGGCTTTTAAGAAGATTAACATGGTCAAAACAATTATTTGTTTGCTAAAAATTATAGCTGACATTATAGCACAAGGTTTATGGGTTTATTAGCCGAGTGGTTTATTAGCTATTTGCTAAAATATACACGGAAATAAAACAGAAGCTAACACGAGACGATTCCGTCTCTAAAAACACGAATAACAAAATCAAATTTTATCTCAAATGTTTCATACTGGGCAACAGTTTGTAAATTAAACCCATATACAGTAATTTTTCATTCATTCATTCAACCTTTATTTAGTCAGTAATTACACTCTGTGAGCAGAAAAAGTATCCGCCGAGTGGTTTATGAGCTATTTATCTAAATACCGTTAGTAGGTATCTGTTTACAGTAGCTTAAGAGAGAGAGAAAGAGAGAGAGAGAGAGAGAGAGAGAGAGAGAGAGAGAGAGAGAGAGAGAGAGAGAGAGTCTTTATTGTCATTTGCACCGCATGTGGTACATGTGATGAAAACGAGATTATGTACACGGGGTCCCAGTTACATCCAACAACAAATGCAAGAGAAAAACAGTAATAACATCTAGAATTAACTAAGAAAAACATCAACTAGTAATACACTAAGCCTAATATAGTGGGAATAAACAGCGGCACGAACATGAGTTTGTATGAGCAGATGGTCACAGATGAACACAGATGAACACAGCAACAAGAAAACAGATCAGCATCAGCACAATGTGATATTTTGCAGTGTTTATTTTTTATTTTATTTTTATTTATTCATGAGTCTAACAGCCTCAGGGTAGAAGCTGTTCCTCAGTCTAGTGGTTCTACACTTGATGCTCCTCAACCTCCGTCCTGAGGGGAGTGGGGCAAAGAGTGAGTGTGCTGGATGAGTGAGGTCTTTCATGATGCAGGTGGCTCTTAACTGCTAACAACGATGCTAAAAAGATCGTTTTTTTTTTTTATCTCAAACATCTCATAAAGCTAGTCAGTTGTAAATGTCCATACAGTGATTACATTCTGTAAGTTTGATAAAATCTGTCCTATGGTTCTTGATAGGGGTGTAATGGTACGCTAAAATCACATTTTGGTTCGGTTCAACTACAAGGAGGGCTCGGTTCGGTTCATTTTCGGTTTATTTTCGGTACAAAAAAAAAGGACAAAATAAAGACTTACAAAATGTTTATTTTGAAAATATGCCAAAAATACGTTTGTACTGTACAGTATTGTAGTAATAAATAAAAGTGACCCATTTGGATGATATTTTAAATAAACAGCACTCTACAATAAAACTATTTTAACAATAATAAAAATCTTAATAAATACAATAACAGTCAGAACAATAAGCAGCAACAGACTGTTTACAATCTAACTAATCAAGTTTTTGTCCAGTAGCATCAGTGTGGCTGTATTTGTCCTCATTACTGTACTCACAACCTCTTCTTGGTGGGACAGGTCCTGGAAAAGTTCAGAGTTCAGTTCAGTCATCACACACTTCTTAGCTGCAGGTGATCTCTGGTGGATGTCTGTCCCAGACTGGAAATAAAACACAATTTAAAAAAAAGTTAATAAGATTATGATTTTGAATAAAAAAGATTATTTAGATAATTTTGATTTGATGTTTATTCATTCATTTTAAAAGAACAATACAAAACAGTTTCATCAGATACAAGAATACAAGTAGGATAAAATGAAAGGAGCAGAAAGAAGATGAAATCTTATTATATCTGCCCCTTATTTCACAGTTTGTTCAAACAATGATAACCTTCAAACTACATCACAAAATGAATAACTCTACTTAATTTTTCTAACTGTAATACACAAACTACATCACAAAATGAATAACTCTACTTAATTTTTCAACTGTAATACACAAACTACATCACAAAATGAATAACTCTACTTAATTTTTCTAACTGTAATACACAAACACACTAAGCTACATCATATATAGTTTTTGAGCAAGTCCTTTTTGACCTTTTTCTTAAATGTATACATTGATTTTGCATTTTTAACATCACTCTCCAGAACATTCCACAGATAATATAATAAAAGAACAATACCTCTTCTTGAACGGTTGAATCTCTCACTCATCATTAGGGCAGGGCTTTGCTCCAGGTCTTGTTGACATCAGTTTTTGTTTTTTCATAAAGTTCTGCACTTTTTGAGTGATGGGTGTTCGTAGCGAGGATCAATAACTTTAAAGCCTGCGCATAATAACAACATTCAGAGTCAGAGAGTCTTTATTGTCATTTGCACCGCATGTGGTACATGTGATGAAAACGAGATTATGTACACGGGGTCCCAGTTACATCCAACAACAAATGCAAGAGAAAAACAGTAATAACATCTAGAATTAACTAAGAAAAACATCAACTAGTAATACACTAAGCCTAATATAGTGGGAATAAACAGCAGCACGAACATGAGTTTGTATGAGCAGATGGTCACAGATGAACACAGATGAACACAGCAACAAGAAAACAGATCAGCATCAGCATGATGTGATATTTTGCAGTGTTTATTTTTTATTTTATTTATTTATTCATGAGTCTAACAGCCTCAGGGTAGAAGCTGTTCCTCAGTCTAGTGGTTCTACACTTGATGCTCCTCAACCTCCGTCCTGAGGGGAGTGGGGCAAAGAGTGAGTGTGCTGGATGAGTGAGGTCTTTCATGATGCAGGTGGCTCTTTTCCTGCATCTGGAGGTGTAAATGTCTGTGATGGTGGGGAGACTGACTCCAACAGACTTCTGTGCAGCCTTCACCACTCTCTGCAGAGCTTTCCTCTCTTCAACTGTGCAGCCTCCATGCCACACGTTGATGCTGGAGCACAGGACGCTCTCCACTGCACACCTGTAGAACGAGGTGAGAACTGGGCTGCTCAGACCAGCACGTCTCAGCCGTCTGAGGAAGTAGAGTCTCTGATGACCTTTCTTGATCAGGCTGGTGGTGTTGTTGCTCCAGCTGAGGTTATCATTCATGTGTACACCCAAGTATTTGTAGCTGGAGACCACTTCCACTGCAGACCCACCTATTTTCAGTGGGGCATGGGTGTGTTTGTTCCTTCTGAAGTCCACAATCATCTCCTTTGTCTTCTTCACATTCATGTGAAGATTATTCTCTTTGCACCAGCTCTCCAGGTGTTCCACCTCCTGTCTGTAGCTGGACTCATCATTGTTTGTGATGCATCCCACCACCGCTGTATCATCTGCAAACTTAACAATATGACAGCCTGGAAGTGTGGCTGTACAATCATATGTGAGCAGAGTGAACAGAAGGGGGCTCAGCACACATCCCTGAGGAGAGCCAGTGCTGAGGGTTATGGTGGAGGAGGAGAAGTTGTGGATCTTCACGGACTGTGGTCTGTCTGTTAAGAAGTCTAGTACCCAGTTACAAATGGAGGGGCTTAGTCCAAGTGTAGATAGTTTGTCTATCAGAGTTTGGGGGATCATGGTGTTGAAGGCAGATGTGAAGTCCACAAAGAGCAGACGCACGTATGAGTCCTTCTGATCCAGGTGGGTGAGAGCAGTGTGGACCACGGAAGAAATGGCGTCCTCTGTTGATCGGTTCTCACGGTATGCGTATTGATGAGGGTCCTCGTTGATGTTGACGGTTTTTCAGACACATTCAGACAGAGATTCAGATATTTAAAAACTCACAGTTTGTGTTATTGCTCTGGACTGATATGATTTACCTGATAAAAGTAGTTTAAATGCAGCTGTTGTTGTTAGCGCTGTTGCAAGCTGCTCGTTCACATTCCGATGACGTAGTTTCAAGCACGTTCACGTGAGACGTGCTGTCTGCTGCAGAGCCAGTCTCTTCGTGAAACAACAGTCCACACACACAGCTTTGAATGTGCGTGCCGCTCGTCTTTTACAAGAAACGTTCCCCAAACAGGAGACAGCAGTGAGAAGCTAACGGCTAAAGGCTGCGCGAGCTGCGCGTGCTTCGCGATAATAGCTCCGTGCTGAAATGCACCCAGGAAATTTTGTTCCGCGGCGCATATATTAACGTTAAATGAGTGAAAAAATAACAGAAACGGTACGCAGGTGGACCGAACCGAACGTGCCGAACCGAAACGGTTCGGTATACCCACTTGAACCGTTACATGCCTAGTTCTTTACTTATCTTGCTAACAAACAGCTAACAAACACAGCTAACAGAAGTTACCTCCAGAGCAGGAGGCCGGGTAGCGACAGAGTCAGTCCGAGCAGAGGAGGCTTTTTTCAGACACATGAGCTGGAAACGGTTGGTGGACTCTCTGGAAGTGTCCCCTAGCGGCCAAAAGTGGTACTGCACCATTTTCTGCCAAAATGAAAAACTGTCATATCTGAGACAAAAATTGGTCTAAAAATACGGGGAAAAATCCATAAATAGGTCTCACCTCTCTATAGGTTGCAGGGCATGCAAATTAGGCAAAAAGCTGTGACCTATATTCCAGAAAATACGGTATATCAAATTATTTCTTTTTTTTTTGTCAATATAAAGTATAAGAATTTCTGAAAGTGCTTTCCGACGTTCCTCACATTTTATAATGAGCTCCTGTGAGTTACAGATGAACAGCTCCATTCTAACTGTCTGCAGTGATTTGTGTTAATTTAGGTCTCATCCTTTGGAAAGGTCACCGTCCTTGTCCTTGACAAAGTTTGGCCACATGACACTGCTAAAATTGTGACAAAAATGTATCAAAGATAAACTTTTGAAGCTTCACAGAACTTGCTGAGTATAGTTCAGCACAATGTCAGAGTTTGGGCCACAAATAGGTCTCAATGTGCAAATTGGACACTGATAGGAATATTTTGGGCATATTTTCTAATAAAAACAGTACACTGTAATTTTATCCCTGGTGCATAGAGTTTAAAGAGAGCAAACGGACCCTGCCTGCCTAAATCCAGGGAATGACTGATTTTTGTCAAATGTTCATTGTCCTTCAAGCTCATGGTAAGCAAAGCTTTTAGGAAATTGGGGGCACAAATGAATCCCAAAAAGCAGAAAAACACCTAAAATGTAGCTGAAAAAGCTGAAAAAAAAGAATTTTGTAGAAATAAGCTGAAGAAAGCATAAAAAGCAGAATTTGTCCAAAAGAAGAACAACAAAAGTCAAATCAGCCAAAAGGAGCTGAACTAGAGCAAAAGCTGAAGTGGGCAGTAAAATGTTGTAAACAGTTAAAGGGTTTGAAGGATGTGAAGAGCTCTGTTCATTTTCAGTTATTAAAACATGGCAGACAGAGCTTTGTAAATATTTCAAAAGGTAAAAATTGCACAAATATAAAAAGTAATTTGGTATTTTTTGAACAAGTGTGGTTTACTACAGTAGCATGAGTCACAGCAATAAAACTCAAAGGAGTTCCATTATTCCTTCACAATAAGAGTACACTGAGTGTTAGGCTCAAAAATACTCAAATATCATCTGAAAATTACAAAATAGATTACATCTTTATTAGAAATGCACCAATACTACAGTACATATTTTCAAACCAAGTACAAATACAATAATCTATATTTGAGTAGCTGCCAGTACAGGGTACATGCACTTATAAATGTCATTACTCATTTACAGTAACTTTAAAAATGAGCTTGAGAATCATATGGACTGCATTTAAATGTTTAATTCTTTTTACTGAGTTTGCAGAGAAACAGTGTTTTCCTAAAGAGTCCATTTGTTGTGTTTGTGTATTCACAAAATCCTCTTCTGCTCCATGACAGAGTGTCATGGTCTGTGATGGGTTGGACTCAGACAGACGCACACAAGAGCATTAAATAATACTAGTTTCTTTAAATAAATTAAAAACAACAGGCTGACGTGGCAGCAACAACTTATACAAATACAGAAAGACACGAGGGAGTACGAGGAGGACCGAGACATCCAAAGACATGAAGCCAAACAATAATCCGCTGATTGAATGCAACCTTTATTTAGACAGGTTAATCCCATTGAGCCTCGGGGACTCATTTACAAGAGAAACCTGAAGGGTCTCTCTTGTAAATTAATTGTGATTAGAGGTGGTTTCGATGGAACAGAGGGAGTGAAAAGTGACAGCACCTGGGATGATTGCTAGTTAAAAACAAGTGTGAGTTGTAATAGACATGATGTGAATGGTAAGATGGCTCCGCCCACACTGAAGTGTTCAGGGGGATGTAACCTCAGACAAACAAACAAGACAGCTGTAATGTTGAGATAGAGCAGCTCACTGTCACATGAGACACTTAGTGAGACATTTCTGCCTTATCATCCAACATTAAGGCAAAGAAGACAGGCAAAATAAATAAATAAACATTTCAAGGATACTTCCATCCCTCCATTTTCTTTTACCCGCTTCTTCATTTTGGGATCATGAGGGTCACTGGTGCTCATATCCAGCAGTCACTGTGTGAGAGGCTGGGGACATTCTGGACAGGTCTCCAGTCCATCATGGGGGCACTTTAAAGACAAACAACCATTCTCTCTCACACCTAGAGACAAATTAGAGTTACCAATCAGTCTAACATGCATGTTTTTGGTCTGTGGGAGGAAACCTGAAAGTTATGCACCATAACTCATGTTCCCTGAAGGAAGGGAACGAGGTGCAACATACTTGCTATGGGAATTGCACCCCCGCACGATTGCCTGAAGGAATACAATCACGCCTTTATGGCAGGGGTGTCACCGCCGTGCCAGAGGCCCCGCCCTCTGGGTACTTAAAGTGTGTCTTTCACGTTAAACACATGTTGTTGCCTTTTCAACCTAACATGTCTAAAACTCTAATTTTCATCAAAAATACAGATCATATCTCAAAATAAAATGTGCTACTACTACCTTTTGTGTCTTCCCTCGCTACTCTGTCTAAAAATAGTGCCCTCAGCGGTAAACCGGAAGTGACATCACAGGAGGGACTCATTCCTGCTTTAGCTAAGAAAGATATGGGATCGCACCAGGAGGAGGCGACAGATTACAAAGTTGTTTTGACATAAGTATGTCATCTCTGACTATTACATCAAATATCTAGCCAAATAACTTCTAGATACAGTACAGTATATACTACCTAAAGCTAAAAATGGTTTATATTTACATATAGCCTAAATATAGAGATACATGTACAGCATTAATTACACCACTGATGGATTTAACTACATTAGCCTTAGCTCCCTAAACAATTACTTTTTCCATCCTAAACCACTCAGTGGATATTTTTTCTGCTTTCAGAGTGTAATTATAAAGGGTGTATTTACTTAACGATCGCCTGTATAACACATTTGAGATGAAATTCGATTTTTTATTAATTTTTTAAGACATGCAACATGGTCGCGCTAGCTTAAAATTAGCATTGTTTTTTGTTCCATCTAAAGTCACTTATATCTCCTAAACCACTTGGTGGATATTTTTTCTGCTTTCAGAGTGTAATTATAAAGGGTGTATTTACTTAACGATCGCCTGTATAACACATTTGAGATGAAATTCGATTTTTTATTAATTTTTTAAGACATGCAACATGGTCGCGCTAGCTTAAAATTAGCATTGTTTTTTGTTCCATCTAAAGTCACTTATATCTCCTAAACCACTCGGTGGATATTTTTTCTGCTTTCAGAGTGTAATTATAAAGGGTGTATTTACTTAACGATCGCCTGTATAACACATTTGAGATGAAATTCGATTTTTTATTAAAAAAAATTTAAGACATGCAACATGGTCGCACTAGCTTAAAATTAGCATCGTTTTTTGTTCCATCTAAAGTCACTTATATCTCCTAAACCACTCGGTGGATATTTTTTCTTCTTTCAGTGTATAATTATAAAGGGTGTATTTACTTAACGATCGCCTGTATAACACATTTGAGATGAAATTCGATTTTTTATTAATTTTTTAAGACGCAACCGGGTGGACCTAGCTGCGGTTTAGCTCTGTATATTTCGTAATTTATAGCTCCTAACCTAAACCACTTTCAACCAAAAGATTAATAAATTATATTCATGTCCTTACTTCTGAAGTCAATCCTGTGTTCGTTCAGGTCGCTGTCGTTGTAATCCTCCTGACAAATGCGGTCAAATCACAGAGTTGGTTGTGATGCTTCTGTTGGTGAAATCCGGCCTTTTCATCCGGACAAACCTCACCCAAGCTGTGAAAGCTGGCTTTTTTTGGTGCAGGAAATCGATGTCCAGACAAACTGGAGTTCGAACAACCCCCGCACACACAAATATTAACCATTATTGGACCTCTTTCACTTCAATACAACTCAATACAAAACAACAACTTCCGACTATGACGCCCCCTCTACTTTCGTCACGTGTCACGTGACTCCCAAACCGCGCAGTTTTTTTTTAGGCTCTGTTTTTTCCCCCTGATTTGTGTCTGTAAGGCTATTGGTATTAATTTGGAAAGCAGGGAGGATTATCAAAATTACTTTATTACCTCTAAATATTATGTTTCTGCCCAAAAAACTAACATGAAACATGCACTTTAAGCGGCTTGCGCCCCTCCATCATCCTCAGAAATTGCACTTCACCGAGCTTTCAGCATTGAAAGGGCAAGATTGCACCTCGTTCCCTTCCTTCGGGGAACATGAGTTATGGTGCATAACTTTCAGTTCCCTTTCAGTTGGTCTCTCGGTGCAACATACTTGCTATGGAAACGAAATCCATTAACGTCCTTGAAATGCTCAGTGAAATGCATGCTAGAGTGAACGTCTGCCCTTGACCAGTAGGCATCCCAAGGCTGCTTTCTACTGTGTGTTAGATAGGACAGCCTGAGTGACATCACCTGCAGTAACATCCAAACTGTAATGCTTTGCAAAAGTATTTAATGAGCTCCAATTTTCAGCGGCACAAATGTCTGCGACTGGTACACCCCTGAATAATGACCAGGAAGTAGCCAAGCCCCTAGTGGAGTGAGCATGCACTCCAGAGGGCACCTGTTGACCTTTTAATGGCCTCAGTCACCCAATGTGAGAGGCGTTGTTTTGATAGGGCTCTCCCGGTAGCATGAGCTGCAAAGCAGACGAACAGTTGGTTGGTTTTCCTCCATTCGGCTGTTCTTTGCATGTAGGTGCGTAAAGCCCTCACTGGGCAGAGAGCCTGTAGCCTTTCCTGTTCCTAAGTAAGGACAGGAGCAGGTGGAAAAGAGGAGAGATCAAAGTCTAGACTCCTATGGTTCAAAGTCAAGACATTGGGAGAGTATGCGGGATTAGGCATTAGTGTGACCTTTGACCTGTCAGGGGCGAATCTGGTACACATTGGGTGTACAGATAATGCGTGGAGGTCACCCACGCGTTTCGCTGAGCAAAGTGCCAGGAGCAGAGCAGTCTTATAACATCTTTCTTAACCTCGCTCAGTGGCTCGAATGGAGAGTCGCAAAGAGCCCCCAGGACCAGGCCAAGATCCCAACCAGGGGTCAGGGTTCTGCTGGGCGGTTTAGTCCAAAGGACACCTTTCATAAATTTTATTATGATTGGATGTGCTCCAGGCGTCCTATGTCCCCAGCCTTCATGACAGGCTGAAAAATTGCTGATAGGAAAACTTTAATCATTGAATAAGAACGACCGTTTTCCAGTAAATCCTGAAGGAAAGTCAGGAGCTGAGCCAAGTTCCATGCATAAGAAATAATATTTCTTTCTGAGCACCAGGCTTCAAAAATACGCCACTTTTATGCGTATAAGGCTTGTGTTGATCTAGCACGGGCATTTTGTATGGACAATACCACATTTTCTGGCAAGCCTGATGCCATCAACCTTTTCTTTTCAGCCAACAAGCTGAGGCTTTTGGCAGTTCCCGGCCTAAATGGTTGTACTGCCCCTTCTGGTGACACAGAGGTTGTTAACCTCTGGGGATCAACCAGATTGGGAAGGAGGCCTCCTTGCTGATGTGCTCCCCAGTTACCCTGTTCAGGGTTAATTGAGGGCTGATGTAACCTATCATCCTTATTAGACAGGTTTGGAGCAGAAATTCTATTTTCCTTCTCCGAGTTTGGAGTCCTGCTATGAGGCTGCGAGTTACGTAAACGAGCAGACCTTCTAACTCCAATCCGTTTTCTGGGATGGTCTAGTCTACTGGTCCTTGGCTTTAATGGAACATTGGTACCAGATAAACCGACCGAGGTCTGTTTCACTCTTTGGGAGAGTTATCTTTGAGAGCAGATTTGAATCAGTACAGAACGGGAGGTGACGTGCTGAGTGTGGGGGTGTTCCTTTTAGTTTGTCAGGCTTTAGATTGTTTGGTGATAAGGAGCTAACAGGAAGAGAGATCTGATTCGGCTCTGACTTGTTTTCATCTACAGCAGGCTGAACACAGTCACTGTTGTGGAGGTGTGAAGTTTGTGGCTGCCTGAGGGCGTCTGATGTAGCCCCCCGTTGTCAGACTCTGTCAGCTTGCCTCTCTGAGGTGCGGACATGTCACGTGTTCGTCTGGTTAGTGTATTGGCTGGCCCATCGTTCACAACGAAACGAGGGCTTGAGCACGTGACCCTCCCCACCTGTCCTCCTGAGAGGTGTGGGGGGGGATCGCAGACGCCTCTGTGTCTGCTCATAGCAGATGTATCAGAGATGCTCTGCTGGGGTTTATTAATTATGCTAATACCCCGTGGGCCGTGAGGAAGAGGGGAAAAACTGCCTTCTCCCTTTATGACGGCACGCAGGTCAGAGAGACCTGTATTGCTGAAGATTGTGTGTTATGTCTCTTGAGAGTCAATAAAACAGAGGAGCTGTTTCATGAGATTTATTCGTGCTTATGTGTAATGACGTACAGGATTTTGTGTCACTCACAGCACAGAAAGCATGATTTGTGCATGCTGTAAATAGACCAGCTGTTTGTACTGTGTTACAAGCTAAGTCTGGACATAAAGGGATCAAACCTGTTACCACGTGGGCGGGTGACCGTGTAACGTGGAAACGTGGACCTGGTTCATCAGGTACATTTTTGTCTGTTGTCGCGATTCGCCGAGGAGTCCCTGTGTTTGGTCGCCTGGCGAGGGACAAAACTGTTTTTGCTCCATGCGTGCTCGGTACGAGGTGGGTCCTACGGAGGTCTTTGCCTTGGCTCCTCGTATGCTGGCCGCTTCTGCGGAGGGGCGCGTGTCGCCGAGTGGTGCAGAGACTGCGCATTTCTGCTACCAGGAGACTCCATTGGAGGGGCGAAGTTTCTCTGGGGAATGCCCACCCGGAGAGCTTCCGCCTGTCTGCATCTTTGGTCCAGCTTGGTCTGAATTCGCTCCAAAGCTTTACCAAACAATCCCTCCAGCTCTATCGAGTAGTGGAGAAAAGGCATCTTTTGTCCCTCCGGGAGATCCGTCAGAGTCATCCAGAGGTGGCGGATCGTGATGACCACCTCCACCATTCCCCTGCCCTGTGCAACAATAGCTGTCCCCATCATACGTAGCACAAAGTCTGTTGCCCTGCGGGCTTCATCCAGCAATTCTGCAGCCGCCTGCTTGTCCGATGTTGTTTGAAGCTGTTGCAGCTTTTCCGCCAGGTAAGCCTACATTAACGCGGACGCGTTCCTGGCGCGCGCCGCAAGTCCCTTAGCCCTGTAGCATTTCTCGAGTAGACGCTGAGGCTCGACAAGCCTTGCTAGGAAGAGTTGGTTTCGTTCCTGATGATTTAGGAGCCAGGTGAGACGCTAGTGTGTCCTCAATCTGAGGCACGTTAGCTATTCCCACTTCATCCATCCCGTCTACGTTGAGGAACTGTGAGAGAGGAAGGAGCATGGGGGCTCTTGGTTGAGTCCAGGTGCAAGTTAGTTCTGTGAGGAAGTCCGGGAACATGGGCATCTTTTGCCTCGTGGCGTCCTGCTGCTTCGAGTAAAAATGGTTTCCTGCCAGCCTCGTGACCTGTTGGCGAGGCGGAGGTTCCGGCCAATGGATGTTCAGGGCGTCCGTTGCTCTGTGGCACAAATCGAACAGAGCAGGGATGGAAAAGTCAGTTTCTGGGAGCACAGGTACCGGGGTTTGGAAGAGGTCTTCACCCTGATCCTCCAGTTCCACGTTAGCCTCCTCCGCTGAAAATTCGCCCGAGGCTGAAATCGAGATCTCGTCCTCCTTCATCATCCCACGGGTGTCAAATTTGACTGTTAGGTCCACCATAGGAGCCAGCATGTCAGGGCTGTCACCCATTTTGACGCGTGTGCTGTCATGTAGAGCCATGCTCTCCAACTCCGGCGTGAGAGTGAGGGGCTCCGTGGTGTCCACGTCCGCTGTCGTCGCTAAAGTGCCCATTGCTTTGGCGACGAGGTCAACCCAATGCCACAACACCGCATCCATCATGAGGTTGCAGTGTGGGCAAAAATTGGGCGTATCCAGTGCTGTATTTGCATGAAGCATTCCCAGGCAGACTGGACAGGCCTCGTGGGTGTCCGTTACTGCGAGGGAGAAGCCGCATCCACTGGGGCAGGCGCGCAAAGTTGGGCTCGCCGTCCCGCTTATTTTTTTTTTTTGGAAGTCTCGCCTTTCGCTTTCCTTTCTCCGGAGGCATGTCCGAGATGAGGTGAGCGAGTCCTTCCAAAATCATTTTTCTTTTCTTGTCAAATGTCTCCTCCGTCGCATCGCTTTCGCTGGCTAGCTCGCTAGGAGTTAGCGAGGTAGCTTTGTCTTGTGGCGTAGTTAGCGCCGTCGAGCGAAGCAACCTGTAGAGAGAGGAGAAAAAGCTTCGGGGTTAAGAAAAAATGTGCCGGACTAGCTTTCGCTAGTCCAGAAGTACGCAGGAGTAATTCTCTGTACGCTCTGTGTAGGGAGGAAGCTCACCTCTGGTCGAGCGATGAAGCAACAGAGAAGTCCCACGAAAAGAGAGAGTTCAGGTTTAAGCGAGGTGAAGGGCAATAAGAGATCGATGGATGGGCGTCAGCGGCTTAAGTACCCAGAGGGTGGGATCTCTGGCGCAACGCTGACGCCCCTGCCGTAAAGGCTTGATTGTATTCCTTCAGGTAACTGCGCAGAGCGCTATTTCCCATAGCATTTATGTTGCACCGAGTGACATGACTGATAAAGGGAACTCAATTTTCACAAATTGCAGCTCTTATATTACCATTTCCCATTGGACTGAATGGAATAAGTAACACACACACACTGAATTGGGACATGCTTTCTTTTTGACAAACCTTTAATATTGAATGCAAATGGTCTAATAAAGGACTTCTGTGTATATTTCTGGAACCCATCATTAACAGTTTTGTGTTGGAATTATATATTTTTTCTTACCCCTGTATCACAAGTGCTTTTCATCTAGGTTCTATTAGGGAAACTGGTTAAGTGGGTTGTTACACCCTAATAGTTGCCCTCATACATGCTTGCAGGACTCAGTGAATGGACTAAAATAATAATAATAAAATAAAGTATAATAAAAAGGGACCATACCAGACTGACCTGAATTTTTCCTAAAACTCAAAGTCCTAACACTGTTTTTTTTATAAAGTCTTAAACGTTCTGTATTCAACAGAAAATTAAGAACAAACTTGTTTCCTTTTCCTAGTTCATTATGATTTCCCATGTGTCCAGGGAACCACTGAAGCACCTGTGGCTCATGTGTTTGACAAATGAGCAAGGAACATTTAAATGATGGAAAACCTCAATAGAGAAGGCCTGCACACAGGCACACTTGCGCTCCCCTCATGGTAAAGACAAGAGGGACTTTAGGCCAAATAAATCACACAACCAGAGGACCGAAGTGAGAGCTTCTGATGAGATGTAGAGCCTACAGAAATAGGCCATGGCAGAGTTCATTTTTCCTGGCCAGCATCAAATTTAATGGCTTTCAGATTTTCTGGGTGCCTGTTTGTCTCTTTGTGTATTAAAAGGTTTGTTTTTGTTATCTTACAGCGGTTATCTTTAAAATTCCATCTTCTGTACCTGATGGCTTGGTGCTTTGTCAAACTGAAGGCTCTGTTTTAGACAATCCGTACAAAAGTCAAAGCCTTATGCTCCTTGGTTGTTTAAAACTGTATGTTTTTTAATTGGAAGGTTTGAAGTTGTAAAAAAATGAAAGAAAGATGGATGGAACAAAAAATGGAAACGTCAGCACAGTCATGTAAACAGAAGCAGAAAGAAAGGGCCGTGACTTTTACAGTTATTCTGGCAGAGAGTCAAGTGTGCTCGGTGAGGCAAATAATGTGGCCTGAGTGTGGTGGCTGAATAGTGCCCTACCCACAAGTGTGTGTATGTATGCACACGTGTTTTTGTGTGGCTTTGCTTTTGACTTATAGGAGCAGTCCGTTATTCTCCAGGCTTCATCTGGATTTGTTTTATGCTAGACAAGTTTGTGTAATTTTTTTCAAAGAGTTGTAGCAAAAAGCCAGTAAATGAGATTTGCATTTAGATTTTTTTTTTCATATTATTTTCAAGACAATAAGCCACTACTTTTTTCACATGCTTTGAACACTGCAGGTCTTTTTTTTTTCTTTCTTTTTGACGGGGTAACGAGCTTTACGTAGGGATTAAAAAAAATTACCAGTAGCCTTGCCACAACTGGGTGCTCACACAGCTGCCCAATATGCCTTTGGTGGGGGGTGGTCCTTGTGACTCAATGAAACTACCTGCATAAATAAAGGTAAAAATTAAAAATAAATCTGACCAGTGAAACTTGGATTAATTGGTCCACTCTCTCCCCATTCTCTCCTCCTAATTGTGCCCCAACGGGCAGGGGCTTAATTTCCCTCCTCCTGGGAGCACAACAAAGTATTTGCAGTCACTCAAAATAAGTGTGAATCATGTATTCAAAGTTTCACTCCGAGCTTGGTGGGAGGCTTGGATGACTAGCGCTGAGAAATCGTTAACCAAAACTGGCCACAGCTTATAGGCATGTGTTACCTGTATACTGTATGCACCTTTTTCTTTTAAAATTTAGTGGGTACATCTTATATTCTGGTGCACTCAATAGTCTGGAAATTACGGTATCTGTTTTAAGTGTTTTTATATATATATATATATATA
>JBBPBX010037449.1:18204-30920 GCA_038048925.1 Garcialebias charrua | reverse complement strand
GTCTCTACTGTGCTTACAGTGTGGCTGGAAACAGTGCTGTTGCAGCTGACATGGTGGAGCTGCCACATGCAGAAAATGACAGTTTCCCTCTGGCTGTTATGAAGAGTATCCACTCTCCCACTGGCATCCTTGGTCATGATGTTGATGTTGGTTTGGTGTCTGTTAACAAAAATAAGTCTTATAGAGTAAGCCTAGACAAGCGTCGCCTGTTTGGCTTCAGAACATTTTAAGATAACATGACATTGATAATGTTAGCGGTTAGGCGGACTAGTTTTAATGATGTTTTTAGTCCGTTTGTCTGTTGCAACCGCTACATTGTTGCTCTCTAGGGTCCTATTTATTTTGCATGTGCGGATGTGAGATGTTTTCACCTGGCATCCACATCACCCCCATACAAAACACTGGTGGTGGAGGTGTTACATATCCTGAGGAAGCTGCCAATGCTGACACCTTTTAGTTCTTATGTATGTTGACTGCAGTCATGCTTTTGTGTGGTTAATTAGTCTGATTGTGATCAGGCTTGTGTGTGTTCAGCCAGGAACACCTGAGAGCCACGCCTATATATACTTCAAGTTGACTGTGCTTGAATGCGGAGTGTTGTGAGCTCAGAGTTTGGTTGCTTTATTGCTGAGCTGTTTGAGTACTGTTTGGGTACTGTTTGAGTACTGTTTGGGTACTGTGGGGTGTTCTCCGCCCGCCCCTGCCTGTCTTGAAGTCTGATCTTCTGTTTAGAAGGTTCTGGGTGAGTCATTACTAGCTCATGTTTGGTCTTGACTGCTAGATGCACTTAAAGAGTGGCTACTAGCTCATGTTTGGTCTTGACTGCTAGTTGCATTTGTGTCAGCTCATTTGCTTGTGGAGTTTGACTGTGCTTACTGCACTTAGGAATGTTTGCTCACCTTTTGACTTTTGTTGTGCTTAGTGCACTGGGTAGCTGAAGGCTGCATTGATGACATTAGGATCCTGCTAATGCTAATGATAATTGATATCAGAGATGCTGACCTGTGTGGTTAGTTTAAGCTGGTTTAACCAGGAACATTATTGAGCTTGGAGCTGTTTGGAGCTTTTTGAGCTGTTTGGAGCCTTTTGGAGCTTTTTGGAGCTGTTTGGAGTTTTTGTTGGTTTGCCTAATGACAGAGTGAGATCGGTAGTCCAGTTATATCGTTTTTCTTTTACCCCTAGGGTCCCCTTTTGGTCAGGTAGTCCGTCTCCAGATAGGCTGCGACGGCCCTGTTTTTATGGGTTGGGCCGACGCTGGGGACGTTATATTCTTTTTGGCTGACTCACTCTTGTCCACCAATTATTTGTACTTTTGTCTGTCTATTTTTGCTCCCTTTTTGTTGCCCTGTGCCAGAAGACGGTGCACTCCGCACCTGGAGGGAGGAGTCGGGCAGTTTTCAATAAAGCTTTTTATTTTTACATTCTGCCTTCTTGTGTCCTTTGTCCATTTAATGTGTTCGGCCTGAGCCAGCCGTAACAACAAATCAGACATTTTATTCAATCACATTTTTCAGGCTCAGTTTCTCTACCAGAGCCTACACTGTTGGAAACCATCTTACAATTGAACCCGACCCGTAAAGGGCTTATTTCACGGCTTTACAATCTAATGTTGAACAGAATAGAGACCTCCTCACCCAAACTTAAAGCTGTATGGGAGGAGGACCTGGGCATGACCATTCCAGATGAAACATGGGCTTCTATACTCAAACTTGTTAACACAACATCTCTATGTGCACGCCATTGTCTTATTCAGTTTAAAGTGGTACACAGAGCCCACTTCTCCAAAAGCAAACTGTCTCGTATTTATCCAGAAATCACCCCATACTGTGACAAATGCAAAACTGCTGAGGCCACACTGGTTCATATGTACTGGTCCTGTCCCAGCCTTGGTCAGTTTTGGACGGATGTTTTTAAAACCCTGTCCACAATCTTCAGAGTAGAAGTAACACCTAGCCCTCTCCTTGCTCTGTTTGGTATCAGTGGTGAAGAGTTACCTCTATCAGCCTCCAAAAGACAAGCACTGGCTTTTTGTTCCTTGTTAGCAAGGCGTGCAATTCTAATAAGATGGAAGGGTGCTGCCCTTCCAACTCATAAACAGTGGTTATATGACCTTTTGTCATGCTTGAAACTAGAAAAAATAAGGTGTTCTCTTCAGCACTCTACTGAGAAATTTAATAAAATATGGGGGCTTTTTCTTGATACATTCCAAAATATACAATAATATTTCAGGTGAATTCTTTTTTTTTTTTTTTGCTCTCTGTTTTTGTCAGGTTTAAAGATGTAGTGTGTGGACATAGGGCAGTGACCTGGATAGGAGTGAATGGGATTAAGTTTTAAAGAATTTTTGTTTGCATTTATGTATGTTGTTTAAACAGACCATACGTATAACATTTTTTGTACCCACGCTTTCTTATTTGTATGTATAAAAGGAAAAAACTTTAATAAAAAAAACAGTGATTAAAAAGAAAGGTCTTCAAGCCAGATATCTGGAGTGATTCATTCACTGATGATTCGTGCATGTGCACACAGAGAGAACTGCTGCTGAGGAGTGACCCGTTCAGGTGGTTCTGTTCTGGAAGCGGACCCGTGCCGCTCACTCAGGTACTGCACAAATAAACTGCATGACCTGAACGAGTCAGTGAACGAGTCTATTGAATGAATCATTTTAAGGAACTGATTCAGGCCACTCAGAAGAACTGCTGATGACATCACTAGTAGCCATAAATGGAAAGAACTAAACCCAAATAATTATGAGCATGTAAACTAACTCATAACTCTCACTTTTCTAAAGTTGATTGAAAGCTGTCTATGAACTAAATCTACTCTGTCTGTTAACCGACAAAATGAATACATCTGAAACATGGAAAACGATGTTGAAATCCATGATGAGAGGGAAATTGTTAATGGATTTAATGATTATTTTGTAAATGTTGGGTCTAGTCTTGCAGCAATGATTCCTAAAATAGATATTAATGTTAGTAATATAAAAATGGGTTGTGTTAGCAGTATGTTTCTGTATGGAACAAATGAGGAGGAAATTATGAAAATAGTAAATAATATTGCAGATAAAAGATCAAAGGATTGTGAAGATTTGGATATGGTGGTAGTAAAGGAAATAAGTCAAGTCATTGTGCCATTTACATATATCTGTAATTTGTCATTTTTAAAAGGTATTTTTCCTGACAGAATGAAAATTGCTAAAGTAATTCCTTTTTATAAAAATGGTGATAAGTGTGTATACGTATAGTAATTATAGACCTATATCTCTTTTGCCACAATCCTCAAAAATTCTCGAAAGATTATTTGTGACTAGACTGGATAGATTCCTTGACAAACAAAATATTCTGAGCAATAGTCAATATGGTTTTAGATAATAATAATAATACTTTATTTATAGAGCCCTTTAAAACAACCACAGTTGCAACAAAGTGCTGTACATAAAATCAAGAACATTTAAACACATAAAAATAAAACAGTTGTTAAAACATTAAGATCAATAAAAACATCCATCCATCCATCCATCTTCTTCCGCTTATCCGGGGTCGGGTCGCGGGGGTAGCAGCCTAAGTAGGGAGGCCCAGACTTCCCTCTCCCCAGCCACTTGGAGCAGTTCCTCCGGGGGAATCCCAAGGCGTTCCCAGGCCAGCCGAGAAACATAGTCCCTCCAGCGCGTCCTGGGTCTTCCTCTGGGTCTCCTCCCGGTGGGACATGCCCGGAACACCTCACCAGGGAGGCGTCCAGGAGGCATCCTAACCAGATGCCCGAGCCACCTCAACTGGCTCCTCTCGATGTGGAGAAGCAGCGGCTCTACTCCGAGTCCCTCCCGGATGACTGAGCTTCTCACCCTATCTCTAAGGGAGAGTCCAGCCACCCTGCGGAGAAAACTCATTTCAGCCGCTTGTATCCGAGATCTCGTTCTTTCGGTCACAACCCAAAGCTCATGACCATAGATGAGGGTGGGAACGTAGATCGATCGGTAAATTGAGAGCTTTGCCTTTTGACTCAGCTCTCTCTTCACCACGACAGACCGGTACAGCGCCCGCTTCACTGCGGACGCTGCACCTATCCGCCTATCGATCTCACGCTCCAGTTTTCCCTCATTCGTGAACAAGATCCCGAGATACTTAAACTCCTCCACATCAATAAAAACAGTGCAGAACAAATTCAGTCTGTGCTAAAAGCCAGTGAGTAAAAATGTGTTTTTAGAAGAGTTTTAAAACTGGACAGTGAAGGAGTTCGTCTGATGGAAGAGGGAGATCGTTCCACAGTATTGTCCCCTCTGAGCCTCCGTTTGGACCTCGGCACCTCCAGAAGCAGCTGATCAGCTGATCTGAGGCACCGAGCAGGAGAGTATGGGTGAAGCAGCTCAGAGAGGTAGGATGGAGCAAGACCATTTAAACTTTTAAAAACAAATAAAAGAATCTTAAAATGAACTCTAAAATGAACAGGCAGCCAGTGGAGTGAAGCCAGAGTGGGGGTGATGTGCTCCCTCTTATGAACTCCAGTTAGAAGGCGAGCAGCAGCGTTCTGGACCAACTGGAGACGTCTGAGGGAGGACTGGCTGACTCCAAGGTAAAGAGCGTTACAGTAATCCAGCCGAGAGGTGAAGGCATGGATTACTGTTTCTAGCTGCTGTTTTGTGAGGATGGGCTTTACCTTAGATAGATCAAATAGTTCTACATCCATGGCCTTGATGGAATTGATGGAACAAGTTACAACAGCAGTTAATAAAAAATAAAAAAACATTGTATAAGTTTATTTGTGGATTTAAAGAAGGCTTTTGATACTATTGATCACACCATCTTAATTGCTAAATTAAATCAATATGGTATCAGAGGACCTGCATTGCCGTGGATCAGTAGTTATCTGAGAGATAGAAAACAGTTTGTTCAGATGGATAATGTACATTCTAATTTACTCAGAACTCCATGTGGAGTACCACAAGGTTCAGTTCTTGGATCCAAGTTGTTTATTTAATAAATGAATGATCTAAGTGAAGTGTCTGATATCCTCAAATGTGTTTTATTTGCTGATGACACCACTTTTTTTGTTTGGGTGAAGATTTGGAAAGGTTGTTTGTGGTGATAAAAAATGAGTTCGAAAAAATACAAATTTGGTTTAAACGAAATAAGTTATCATTGAATAATGATAAAACCAATTTTAGGATATTTAGTAATAAAAAATATAACTTTGGATTTTTCTTTTGAAATTGATGGTATTAAGAAATGTAGAGTAAATGAGGTTAAGTTTCTGGGTGTAATTATTGATGACAGACTATCTTGGAAACAGCATATATCTGTTGTTAAAACTAAAATATCTAAATCAATTGCAGTATTGTATGGAGTATGGGATTTGTTAAATAATACTGCTTTACATTGGCTTTATAACACAATTATAGTTCCGCATTTAATTTATTGTGTAAATGTTTGGGGTACAGCATGTAGGACAACAACTAAGCCTATTTTTATTTTGCAAAAAAGAGCTGTAAGAATTATAACGAGGAAATCTTATTGTCATCCTTCTGATACTCTATTTTGTAAATTGAAATCACTTAAGTTTTATGATTTGGTTGATTATAATATTCTTTTACTTATGTATAAGGCTCATACTTCCTCACTGCCATATAACATTCAAACCTATTTTGTGAAAAGGATTAGTTGCTATAATTTAAAGGGAACAGAAACGTTTGTTAAACCTAAGTTTAGAACCAGTTTAAAGGGTAGGTCTACTACAATAAGAGGAATTGATCTTTGGAATAGACTAGAGGACAATGTAAAAAATGTGAAGTCCATACTAATGTTTAAAAAATGATTAAAACTATTTTGTTGAAGAGTAACATTTAAGTTAACAAATTATAATAGGTATTTTGATGTGACTGTATACTTTTGTCTTACAAATATGTATATTAATGTTTGAATTGATAGTTTGAATTGATTGTTTGATAAGGAGCAGATATGATAAGAAATGTTTTCTTCTTCTGCTTCCTTTCATTTTGTTTTTATTTAATTTTTCTTTTAAACATGTCATTGTTTTAATATGAAATGAATAAAATTGTACAATACAATACAAAAAAATACTCCATCATGTCTTACCGCTGTAACAAATGAAAGCTCTCTTTACATCACAGGTCCAGTCCACCCATTCTCCAGAAGCTCCAAAATTTACTGCAGCACAGGACTCTTTATTCATTAGGTTATCGGGTTCCCCACTCCTCCAGTTCCTGAACGAGGAGCTGCTTCCATCAGACCACTTCCAGGTGTCTCTGTAAAGACCGATCCAGATGCTTTGACCTGCAGGTATCAGCCCCTTCACCTTCTGGTTCTCGACCTGGTTCCTCACACTGGCCAGGTCGGTGTGATGTTCTCTGCAGTAACGCTGAGCCTCAGTCCAGTTCATTAAGGTGTTGATGGGGACAAACGTCACATCTGGACCTAACGTTGGATCAGTTTGGGACTTTATTAAAACAAGATGAATCAAATGCAAACAGATGCAAAGATGCCGACGCCTAAACTACTTTTTTATTGGGGTGTGTTGCTAACTTTACCTTTGACAACAAAGCAGACAGGTTTAATGTTGGTGGAACACGAAACATCGAGCCAGGTTCCATCATAATACATCCCTCCACAGCTCTCTCTTCCACCAGAATTGCTGGGTTCTCCAGAGCGCCAGTTTCTGAACGCTGCCTCGTTCTGTTGGTAGAAGTTTGGGTCTGACATCGACCACCTCCAGCTGTTCACGTCATCGTACAATCCAATCCAGGCTCGCTGGAAACAGGTTTAGCATTACAATAATTTGACGTAGCTTAAAACTGTTCATCAAATTCAACACAAAATACTTTGTGCGTACATTTACTTGTACTTAGTTTCAAGCTTTGCTGCTAACATCTTCATATTAATTCCAGTGCTTTAAAAGGAAAAATGCATGCACATCAGTGACGGCTGGTGATGATATTTTTAGGGTGGGCTAATTTACACACACACACACACACACAAACTTTTGCCAACAACAGAAATCACTGATTTCAAAAGCAGAGGCGGTCCTAGCCTATTTGGCGCCCTGGGCGAGCAACCCCACTGGCGCCACCCCCCCCCCCGCTAGGTTGCCAGTGGGGTTCCTCTCTCAGAAAATTTTGAATTAAATAGATGCCCTTTCCTGCATTTTGGTGATTCTGGTGTATTTTAATGGGTTGTTCAACATCTAGTTTTATCTATATATAAACTATTTGATAAGTATTTTAGAGTTAATGGCAGAACAAGAAGTAGCCTGAGACAAACATGTAGCATTAACACTGTATGAACATTATTCAAGAATTGTTTCTTTAAGAACATTATCAAATATTTTATATGAACAGTAAGATACTAGCAATAATTTTAAGAGGGGGACAGTTGAACATGGAGGCCTCCACCCCTGTTTAATGATGGACGGTTTCTTTTCACAAAGATGGCCTCCTTCACTCCTCTCTCAAACCATCGTTTTTCTGTATCAAGGAGGAACGATGACTGAGTTTGTCACAGCTCCTCAGACTGAAGAAGTCTTTTTGATACAAAGAAGAATCTGTCCAGAGGACTACATTTATTGAGCCTGCATCAGAACAATAATCTGTAAAAATTTAGCACATTTGATATGGAAAACACATTTTGACTTAACCAATTAATATGTTTTCAATGGTAAAATATGCAGGCTTATTTCATATTACTTTCATACTATTCCCTTTCATTGCTATATATATTATCTTACTTTTAATGATAAAAATATAATGAGTCACTACTGTGGTTTAGAAAGTGTTTATATTGGAACTAATGTTTGTTCACACACAGAACAGCTCACCTGTCCCTTCATACTGTAGCAGTAGAGAATGATGCCTGATCAGGCTGATGGGTTCCAGGTGCGAATGTCTGGTTGTTAGAGTGGGCGTGGTATAAGAGCAGCTGCTCTGCATGCGGGCAGACAGGGTCGTCTTCACACTTCGCCGTGTGGCTGGTGCCGTGGGTTCTGACCGTCATGGTGTCCCACGGGTTTTGGCCGTAAAGGCAACCAGTCATTGAGTGTGGTACGGGCTGTTTGACTGCTGCACGGTAGGTGTTCTTTCTCTCGTTGTACTATAGCTGATTGTGGGTCAGAAATGATAAGTCTGTGTGATTATAGGTAGAGCGCTGTGTGGTGCTGGGCTTCTTCCCTCCCTCCGGCTACGAGGATGTGTGTGTACGTGTGTGTGTGTGTGTGTGTGTGTGTATATGGTTGTGAGGACCAGCAGGTAAGGAAACAATTGTCATTGTAAGCTTTATTTTGTGGCAGCTATATGGAGAGTAGTTATTAATTAACTTTCTTTAGGTCTCCCCACATCGGGACTACTGCTGCTCTGTTTCCGGAAACTGCTGCTTTATGAACACGGACTGTGGTGACGTCAGCTGTTCCCCTTGCAGTGGCATGTAGAGTGTGACGTCGGTGCGGCCACTTGCCTTTTGCTACGGCATGTCGCGAGTGCCAGAACCAGTGAAGGGTGAACTGTATATTTGTTGCAAACCTGTATTTATTGAAGTAATTTATTGTATTTATTGAAGTAATTTAGTGTTTTGGGGTTTAAAGGGTTTTTGGGTTTGTAATTTAGTTGGGATAAAATGAATGAAATTACAAAAAGAAGTTGAACATGATGTAAATAAATAAAGAATGTTTTAAGGTAACTGTAAATAAATTATCATTGTTATTTTGAACAGTTGTCCCGGATGTTTTAATCAGTGCAAAGCGAACCTGCGTGGCCTTAAAGTAATAGGTAAATTCTCTGGGTGAAATTCCCAGGGTGGCGTTGTTAAACTTAATTTATTCATGCTCTCAGGGCATGGGTAATGCCACATTTTTGGCGTTGTTGGTAGGGCGTTTGCATTTGCTTTTTATGAACATCCGGGACCAGTAGTTTGAGATTTACAGTACAGGTATTCCCCGATTTACGAGCGAGATCCGTCACAAGGGGGCGCTCGTAAACCGGAAATCTCGTAATTTGGAACGGCCGCCATTGCTCTCGTAAACCCGGAAGTCCGCTCGTAAATTTCGCCAGCGCACCTAAAAACACTCTATTTTCATCTATAAACTACTTTTGAGTGCATAAAAATGATCGGAAACGTGTGTTTATATGCTTAACTTGCTAACTGTAGTGAAAAAACACATGAAAACTCAGTATTTTTTTCGTTTTTTCCAAAAATTCGCAACCCGGAAGTCCGCTCGTAAATTTCGCCAGCGCACCTAAAAACACTCTATTTTCATCTAAAAACTACTTTTGAGTGCATAAAAATGATCGGAAACGTGTGTTTATATGCTTAACTTGCTAACTGTAGTGGAAAAACACATGAAAACTCAGTATTTTTTTCGTTTTTTCCAAAAATTCGCAACCCGGAAGTCCGCTCGGAAGTCCGCTCGTAAATTTCGCCAGCGCACCTAAAAACACTCTATTTTCATCTAAAAACTACTTTTGAGTGCATAAAAATGATCGGAAACGTGTGTTTATATGCTTAACTAGCTAACTGAAGTGAAAAAACACATGAAAACTCGGTATTTTTTTCGTTTTTTCCAAAAATGTGCAGCTCGTAAGTCTGGGACCTCGCAGATCAGAGCGCTCGTAAATCGGGGACTACCTGTATTGGTGTTTTGTTTTTTTTCTTTGGATTATGTGTTTTGTGTGCAGATTGGCCGGTCCGGAAGCAGAGCAGTGGTGGTTTCAGCAAATCTTTAAAGTGGTGGGTGGATGAAACTGGTCGTTATGGCAGAAATTCAGGAACTTAAAAGAGTTGACCATGAACGGTTAAGACTGGGGCAGGCCGGCTTAGATGCAACGGTCTACTTCTTCAGTATTGCCTTATGCCCTCCTATGTCCAGTCTCCCTGAAGCAGCGAGATTGATTTTGTGCCTAGAGATAGGAAGTGTCCATCTTTAGGGGTAGGATGGGTATAAGGTTGAATGAAGTGGTGGATGAGAGCATGTGAGGTGGCTGCCCAAGCATTTCTTTGGATTGGTCACGTGGGGGGGAGAGAGTCTTCAGGAGCTCCCTCTTATAATGTCCGGATTTTGGGATAGCTTCTTAAATTTGTGGAGTCATGACATGATGGCTGCCACGTGTTCGACTGGGACTGTTAAAGACCAGTTGGTGGAAGTGTTGGATAGCTTCCGGTAATATTGAGGTTTGTGTAGTCATGAGATGATGGCTGCCACGTGTTCTGAGGGGCACTGAGGTGCTACCGCTTTGGTTGGACCTGTGGATGCTTGGTCCTAGTAATTAAAGTTTGTGGAGTCATGAAATGGTGGCTGCCACGTGTTGGTTTCCCTTCAGGGGTTTTTGAGATTTTAGCTCTGGTCTTAGGAGCTGATGGGATCAGTTTTAATGGATTATCGTCGGGTCGCCGATACAAAAGGTGGAGGTAGAATGTAGCAGTAGAGAATGATGCCTGATCAGGCTGATGGGTTCCAGGTGCGAATGTCTGGTTGTTAGAGTGGGCGTGGTATAAGAGCAGCTGCTCTGCATGCGGGCAGACAGGGTCGTCTTCACACTTCGCCGTGTGGCTGGTGCCGTGGGTTCTGACCGTCATGGTGTCCCACGGGTTTTGGCCGTAAAGGCAACCAGTCATTGAGTGTGGTACGGGCTGTTTGACTGCTGCACGGTAGGTGTTCTTTCTCTCGTTGTACTATAGCTGATTGTGGGTCAGAAATGATAAGTCTGTGTGATTATAGGTAGAGCGCTGTGTGGTGCTGGGCTTCTTCCCTCCCTCCGGCTACGAGGATGTGTGTGTACGTGTGTGTGTGTGTGTGTGTGTGTGTGTGTATATGGTTGTGAGGACCAGCAGGTAAGGAAACAATTGTCATTGTAAGCTTTATTTTGTGGCAGCTATATGGAGAGTAGTTATTAATTAACTTTCTTTAGGTCTCCCCACATCGGGACTACTGCTGCTCTGTTTCCGGAAACTGCTGCTTTATGAACACGGACTGTGGTGACGTCAGCTGTTCCCCTTGCAGTGGCATGTAGAGTGTGACGTCGGTGCGGCCACTTGCCTTTTGCTACGGCATGTCGCGAGTGCCAGAACCAGTGAAGGGTGAACTGTATATTTGTTGCAAACCTGTATTTATTGAAGTAATTTATTGTATTTATTGAAGTAATTTAGTGTTTTGGGGTTTAAAGGGTTTTTGGGTTTGTAATTTAGTTGGGATAAAATGAATGAAATTACAAAAAGAAGTTGAACATGATGTAAATAAATAAAGAATGTTTTAAGGTAACTGTAAATAAATTATCATTGTTATTTTGAACAGTTGTCCCGGATGTTTTAATCAGTGCAAAGCGAACCTGCGTGGCCTTAAAGTAATAGGTAAATTCTCTGGGTGAAATTCCCAGGGTGGCGTTGTTAACCTTAATTTATTCATGCTCTCAGGGCATGGGTAATGCCACAATACTGACAGGAACAATCCATCACTCTGACACTAAATCACATTTTAAAAATTGTCATAACACAAATCTCCCCTTTTTACAAATACTTATAATCAATTCAGGCCAATTTCTCTAAAGGGTTGAATCATCTACATCTCATGGCACTTTTCATATAGAGCAGGTCTTCACCAGACTCATATAATATTATTTAAATTATTTAACAGTATGTCACAATGCCACACACCACAAAATTCATTGACTTCATAATTAACTTGAACGGTGGTTTATGTTTATGTTTATTAAATTTGTTCATTTTTTTACAAAAGAAACACAATACAAGACAATCCCATTAATGATACGTACACAATGTAAAAAAATGAAAGGAAGCAGAAAGAAGAATAAATCTTATTATATCTGCCCCTTTTTTCAAACAATCAGATTAAACAATAATAATATTTCACCAGTAGTACAAAATGACTAACTCTTTCTAATTTTCTAATACTAATACGTAACTAATAATCGATACAAAACACATTAATAATATTTCACCAGTAGTACAAAATGACTAATTCTTTCTAATTTTCTAATACTAATACATAATTAAAAATTGATACAAAGCACATTAATAATCTTCCACCAGTAGTACAAAATGACTAACTCTTTCTAATTTTCTAATACTAATACATTACTAATAAATAATACAATACACATTATGCTAATTCATATATATTTTTTCAACAAATTCCTTTTGATCATTTTTTTAAATGTAAACAGTGACTTGGCATTTTTAACTACATTCTCCAAGCCATTCCATAATCTAATTCCCTGGATTGAGGTAGAACGTCCCTTCAAGCTAGTTCTGAATTGTGGTTTTACAAACATCTCTGTCCCCTTAAGATTATAACAACTTTGTCTTTTAACAAAGTGCATTTGGATATTTAAAGGTAATAAGGTTTGCAGCAGACTTCAACATCATGCCTCACCTGTACATTTACCTGCGTCTGTTTCCAGAGCTTTTCTCTTTTTAATCCTTCTCTTCTCACTCTGCACCGCACGTAGTGTCACCTCCGCGCACGTAAAAACGAAACTGAAAGTGGAAGAGGTGCACTCCAGCAGCTGCTGCGGTGATTAAACTGAGGACATGTGAATAAATGAAGGGCATGAACTTGTTGGTTCCCCTGTCCATTGTCGTGGCTGATATTTTGTTGGAATCTGGCAGAAATGATAATATTTTCCATTGAAACTGCTGCGCGAGGCGTTTCTGGGCGGAGCTTGGTAAGGTCCATTGTACGTCCACCCTAACTGGCTTATT
>JBBPBX010037449.1:0-17874 GCA_038048925.1 Garcialebias charrua | reverse complement strand
GAGCATATATCAAATTATCTGCACAGCAGCCACGACCGAGTAGCTGTCCCACAATCTGTTTTTGTTTCTCCAGCTGTTTAAGAGAAGTCCTACTCTCATTGGCTATACCATCAAGGGGATGGGTATTACAATTCAGCTGCAACAGTTCAATGTTAAAATCTTCTAGTTTTTCTCTGACACATTTGTTTACAGCCGCTCGATCTGAAATTGTGTTTTTGAGTTTTGAGATGATAATATTGCTCACTTCCAAAGAACTTGTAGCTGTTAGACTTGCATATGTTTCACTAATGTCATTGAGCGCTTCCTTTATATGAGTCCCAAAGTCAGCTGTAGTCCCTCCTGCTAATGCATTCACCTGTAACTGAAGTCCCCATGGGCAGGAAGAGGGATCACCCGGAAACATGAGATGAACCTCATTGATGTACTCGGCTGACAAAGATGTTGCATCCCAACCAAGAGTTTCTCATTCACTACCATTTCTGCAACCTGCACTTCACTTAACACACCACGTTCATATGCAAATTGGACAACCGTTGAAACATCAGCCTTTCCTTCAACCTTATAGCCAGTGATATTCTCAACATCTGCTATAAGATTACTTGTCTCCTCCACTGGCACCTGGAGGATGCACGAGTATGCTGCAAGACTGTAGGATGAGGAATATGTTTTAGAATCCTTCTTCACTGACACAGTGTCACAGTCAGTTGAAGATTCACAGTCCAATAACAACCCCTGCAGTTTGTCATTATCCAGTTCCAGTTCTTTGATTTTTCTTCTTCTTGCACAGTTCAGTTCTTTTCTGACTTCTCCCAACAGTCTCCTAAATTTACACTTATGTTTATGTTTCTTCTTCTGCACTTTTGGACAGACCAGTTCCATAGACCTCTTCAATTTTCTAATTTCAGCATCATTTTGCATCACAATCCTCTTTAACTCCTGTCTTTCTTTGCACAATTTTGATTCTATGTCTACTTTTCGTTTATAAGCTTGCTCAGCACTTGACAAGTGCAAATTGTCAAAATTGTGTTTAAGTTTTTGTTTGCTAGACACTAATTTTATAAGTGATGTCCGCTTGTTAACACATTTTTTGCAGTCTGCCTTCAGTCGCTTAGGGGAGGGTGCTGTCACAGTCGGAGTTGACACAGAGCTCATGAGAGCAAAGGGAGGACAGCTGGCTGGTCGTTTAACTGGTGTAGCTTGAGGAAATGAGGAACCTGAATGCTGGGAGCATGGCAAGCCAGGGCTGGACACTGCTTCAGAAGAAATACTCTCAGTAACATTAACTTTCCTGACTGAATACTAAGTTTCTCTTAAAAGACGCACAATAAGTTGGCCATCCCTTGGTATATTTTTTACTTTCTGTACAGTGTTCACTGTTGTAAAATTGATTGTTTGTTCAGAAATCAGTCCATTTTCTTTGGCTAGCTGAAGTAAACGAGAAGTTGTCTCTCTGAGAACTGTTGGGTGATTTAATGAATGTAAATACAACAGCAGCCCTTTACGAAGGGGAGTAGCACTCTGCTTGATGTTGGCTAGGGCATCTTTGAAACTTTCAATGTATGAATGCAGATCACTGGCTGTCTTCAGATCTATGGATGACTTGAAAGGCAAAGCTGCAAATAAAAGTTCATTGTAAATGTAGTGTTAGTGATTTGATTTCATGTTTTGTTACAAGAATAACTGACTACAAAACAGCCTACAGGAGCAATTTGAGAAACTGACTAGACAGCCATAGTACAGGCCACACGCCAGAATATATGAATGAATGGGAGGCTATGAATCCCATGAAAAATAAGTGTACCAGTAATTGTATTCTATTTAATAGAATAACAATAATACATTATTATATCCTATGTTATTATTATTATGATATAAATAAATATATACATAAATGTTATAGCAGATGGCCACTTGTCCTGAGCCTGGTTCTGCTAAAGTTTTCTTCCCTCATGAGGGAGTTTTTTTTTTTTCCACTGTCGCCTTCATGCTTGCTCAAGATGAGAGTTATGTGATGGAGTTAAATTCAAAACAGTCTGCCCCTCAGATAAATTGTGTGAAATTATTTTGTATATATGAATGTTTCTCTTCAGTGCCCTGAGACAACTTCTGTTGTGACTTGGAGCTATATAAATAAACTGAATTGAAATTTTAATTATAATTACTGTAATTATAAGTAAAATACTTGAGTTATGTTATAATTATATTAATATAAATAATTAGAAATAATAAATTAAACTTTTTAATTCATAATTATTTAATATAATTATTATATAAACTTTCAATTTTAGAGCTTGCCTTCAGCAGGTACAGCACCAATTTCATTCCTCTCTCCCTTCATCATCTGCTGTATTTGTGTGCTGAACTGTAAGGACTTGAAAAAAAAAGAATTAGTAAAAGCAAGACAATGATGAAAAACTTTCTATATGCTTTTTTTTTCTGAAGTAACAAACACACAACCAACCAATCAGGTAAGAGATGGTTTGACTTCATGTATGGCGGCTCAGCTCAGCCTATCAGAATTGCAGCATACTGGGAGAAACGTCAGAGAGCCCACCCAAAGTTAGTTTGAGATTACACTCGTTAAAATGATCAATCCTTCATAATTAAACAATATTAAAATGAGAACACCCCCAAAATAACATTCTAAGACATAAATAAACCAGTCTAAGTAATTTAATGACAGTAAAACTTGCACGTTTGTTTAGAAAGGAATTATTCTCCGGACGTGGAGTTTTTTTTTTATTTTTTATTTTTTTTTTCCCGAGGTGGAGGGAGTTGCTGACAACCCATTTCAGATCGGCGTCACATCTGGCGGAGGTCCAAAATGGGGGTGCGGAAGCTCAGATTGGCATAAAACTTTGCCAAAATGATATTTAATAAATAAACTACAGCTATAAAACAGTTTTACTCACCTATGAAGTTACGCTGGTAGTGAATTTTGCGTGTGAAACCCAAGGTGAACTTTGAAAATCGAGCACGTTTTGAATTTGAATTTTGAGCAGATTTTTTCAGACACAATTCAGATCGTTTTGACAGGTCTCCAAAATCAAAATGTCAACCTTTTCAGTCGATTTTATACAGAGTTAGACACCCTGATGTGCATTTTACAAAAGCTAGTAATCGCGGGCTTTAAAAACGGTGACGTCATCAAGCTAGGCTGCGGTCAGTGGATGTCCAAGTGCCTATATGTTCAGAAATTATTTTTAATGTCCTCCTGTGAATATGGATCCATAATATTTAACTTTTGTCTCTGTTTTGTGGTTATTTGTATGTTCATTATGTGAGAATGTTAAATTGTTTTCCCTGAAGTTTCCATTAATATTAAAACAAAACTCTTAGTTTCCAGTGACCAGTCTCACTTCAGGCTGACTGTAGAACACCTCCAGATGTTGTTCACTAAATGTCACCAAGATCTCATGTGGAATTTCAAAATAAAGGCCCTCCAAAGTTGGACATTTTCCATGTAATTTTCCCAAAGTTGCTGTGTTTGTTGCTCGTTCTTCAGGATGTTGTAGAAACAGCTAAGTACGACTTTACCACAAATCACATCATTAGTGTGCAGAAAGTTTGTTGTCTCGTTGACAGGCAACATAGTTCAAGAAAAAACAGGAATGTTAAATTTAAAATAATAAATTTATATGTTTACCAGTAATGTTTTAAGTAACTATCATTTTGGAAAAATAACAGTTAAAATTATAAATTAATTTCAGAAATGACATTTATAGCATTTTAACACCAAGTGTTTCTTTGTATCGTAAATTCCGGAATATAGGTTGCGTTTTTTTGCCTAATTTGCATGCCCTGCAACCTATAGAGAGGTGAGACCTGTTTATGGATTTCCCCCCATATTTTTAGACCAATTTATGGCTTAGATATGACCGTTTTTCATTTTGGCAAAAAATAGTGCAGTACCACTTTTGTCCGCTAGGGGACACTTCCAGAGAGTACACCGACCGTTTCCAGCTTATGTGTCCGAAAAAAGCCTCCTCTGCTCGGACTGACTCTGTCACTGCCCGGCCTCCTGCTCTGGAGGTAAGAACTGTTTGCTGTGTTTGTTAGCAAGATAAGTCAAGAACCACAGGACAGATTTTTATCAAACTTACAGAATGTAATCACTGTATGGACATATACAACTGACTAGCTTTATGAGATGTTTGAGATAAAAAAAAATCGATGTTTTATGGGCATAAACGTGTCGCGTTAGCCTCGTTTTATTTCCGTGTATATTTTAGCAAATAGCTCATAAACCACTCATCGGATTTTCTTTCAGCTTACAGAATGTAATTATTTGGGTTTCATTTACAAACTGTTGACCTGTATGAGACATTTGAGATAAAATTCGATTTGGAATAAACAGAGTCTTTGATTATAAAAATATTAAACAATAACAATGATCATACAATAAAGACAAGGTTATTCTTTTGATATACAGTACAGTATTTGAATTGGAACAAATTAAAGAGTCTCTTGGTGATTTAATTTGTGTCCTGGATTCAAATTAATGGAATAAACAGTGTTCATTGTACTCTCTTGTGTTTTCCAAGAAAAGATCTCACTGACAGGTTCAGAGAAACAAAGTGTACCATTGAGAGTTTTCAGAGACAAAGGTGTACCACTACACATCAGTGCTGGGCAGCGCTAATCCAAAAATTAGTTCTGCTATTTCTAAAGCACTTATTAATTTATTTAGGTCCGCAATTTCAAAAGTGCTTATGTATTAGCAATGCTAGCGGACGCAAATGCTAATGCGCTAACGTGCAAATGGCGAACTACTTTTTAAAATCCAGCAGATTTGACCATTTCGTGAAACTGTCAAGCTCAGAAAAACCTTGTGTTATAAAGTCAGCTAAGAAATATATTTTTCTCAGCAAAGAAATAATTGTTTTTATCGTGTTTTGTTGTAAAGTCCTTTGCTTCTGTGGTCGCCGCCATTTTGAACAGGGCAAATGGCGAACTAATTTTTTAAATCCAGCAGATTTGACCATTTCGTGAACCGGTTAAGCTCAGATAAACCTTGTACTATAAAGTCAGCTAAGAATATTTTTTTTTTCTCAGCAAAGAAATAATTGTTTTTACCTTGTTTTGTTGTAAAGTCCTACGCTTCTGTGGCCGTCGCGGCCGCCATTTTGAACAGGGCAAATGGCAAACTACTTTTTTAAATCCAGCAGATTTGACCATTTCGTGAACCGGTTAAGCTCAGAAAAACCTTGTGCTATAAAGTCAGCTAAGAAATATATTTTTTCTCAGCAAAGAAATAATTGTTTTTACCGTGTTTTGTTGTAAAGTCCTTTGCTTCTGTGGCCGTCGCCATTTTGAAGAGGGCAAATGAGGCACTGACGCGTCGCGTAGGCCGCTGAGAAACATCCATAAGTTCACCCTCCATGTTAAAAACTCTTTGTCTGACTCTTCTAAAACTAGCAATAAGGCTGCAGAGTAACACACTGGCTGCTAACTGCTATAGAGAGAGCGCTCTCTCTAGCCAAGAGACTGAGTGGGGTGCTTTTTTGTCACGGACCACATCCGGCGCTGACAGGATATGGTCTGTTAGCAGTCGTCGGGTTGATTTAAGAGCTCGTAAATACGTTTTTTCGTTTTTACTGATAGATAATTAGTTATTAGCGGTACTGCATTTTAAATAAAAATAGCGCAAATCCGCTTATGAATTATAAAAGTTAGTCAATCCGCTGTAACGCTGACAAATTGTTTAGGTCCGCTATCAGCGAATTAGCGCTCCCTAGCGGTCTGGCGCCCACCTTTGCTACACATATTATATAATAAATGATAACATAAATAAATCATTCACAAATAATTTGCTAACAACAGCAAATATGACATCATTATCAGCTTTTATTTTGAAAACTTTCAAAGGTTACTGTAATTCATAGTGTTTGTGTGCACAACAAAACCATCATTTTGGAAGTAGAGACTGGCTTGATGGCTTTTTTTACTGCCTGACGTTCTCAGAGTTGGGGCAGGAGCTACATGTCAGACCACCACCAACCACATGTTTTTTTTTCTGTTACAGATGAAGTTCCTGTTAATAAATGGTGTGAAGCTGAGAAGAGTTCCTGGGTGAGCGATTCATCAGTTCACTGGTATCAAACCAAACATCAGGGTTACACAGGTATGTATTTATTTACTGCAGTCTAAAGTGAAGTGTGGAGCTAAGCTGTGTTAGGAACTGTTTAGATCCTACGGTCAACCTGTCCACGATTCAGCTTTGTTAAAATCTTGCTCTTCTTCACAGCTTGTTATGGCGTCACAATGCGTTCAATTTCAACTAGAAAATGCACTCCGCTACACCAAAATATCCAGGAATTCAGAAATAGAAAATGTCTGGTATATTAGTTTATTTCTTGACATATCATCAGAACAGTCACTTCAATGCTGTCCACTTATTAAAATGTTCTAAAAACAAACAAAAACTCATGATGTCCTCAACAAGTTTCATTCAAAATAATATTTTAAGTGGTTTTACTGTGAGATATATACATACACAGAATGTAATAAAAACATATGTAATTCCTCAGGGAAAAAAAATTAATTTGCAAGAACATAAGTTTTGTCCTACAGATTATAAACTCTTATTTGCCACAGGTGTTGAGAAATTCCAGAAGTTTGTTCAACTCAGTTCTGGTGGTTTTGGGGTGATGACAGGATGAATCCATGCAGCCTATGTAATAATAATTCCATGGACAGAGGGTGTGTGTGTGTACAGGCTGGGGAGTTTTGCAAGAATGATGAGGATTGTGGCTCCTTGGATGCAAAGTGTAATGACATTGAAGTAATGAATTTATTGTGGGACTGAATATCAGTGAATGAGCATGATCGGATGAAAAATTGTGGTAAGAGATGCTATGCTGATGGTGGACAAATGGGGCTGTGTGGAGGGAGGGGGAGATCTGAAGATGATTTTTGCAACAATGACAAAGACAGTGGAAAAGGACAGACGGGCCATTTCACTAGTGTGATCTGCTTTGTGGAGACATGATGAGGAACAGGAAGTTCGGATGGGGGAGTATTTTTAAGAAAAAGTGAAGTTTGCTGTGGACTTTGGGCATCCCCAACCAGGAGGGAGAAGTCTTCTTAAGGGTGGACGTCTCCTCTCGGTCTCCGATGTACAAGATGGCCGCGCTCAGTGCAGCCGCAGCTTCACGAGTTCCCGGATCATCTCTAGTTTTTAGTAATTTTAATAGTGTTTTTGTACCTGACTCTGCGCGTTTTTTGCGGGTGAATTACAGCCGAACTGAACTGTTAAGAATCGGAGCGGATTTACCACAGGGCACAGCTGAAATCAGCAACGAACTCAAATCAGAGCTCGGAAGATTGGACCTGCTAAAAACGTCCTTCTGGAAACAGATGCGCTCCAGGGGAAAGAAAAGAAAGCGGTGCTCTCGTGAGAAAGAAGAGAGGTTGTCGTGCAGGAATTATGACGAGAATGCGGGCAGACGCTAAAACCGGTAAACCCCCGATGCCGGCTCTTTTTCTGTCTAACGTGCGCTCGCTCGACAACAAGATGGATCTACTTCGTTTGAGGGTAACCACGTCGGAGGAGATGAGAAGATGTTCTGTGCTTTGTCTTACGGAAACGTGGATTTCTGAAGACACTCCTGACTCTGTTTACGAGCTGGACGAAAGGCTATTTTTCAGAACAGACCGGTGCACCGAGACTACGGGGAAAACGCGAGGTGGCGGTGTTTGTATTTACGTACACAAAGATTGGTGCACGAACTGTGCTGTGATAAAAAGAGCTTGTTCAGCTGCCGTGGAGTTGATCACAGTTAGGTGTCGCCCGCACTACATGCCACGTGACTATTCTGTAATTCTAATCAGCGTTATTTACATAGCCCCTGATGCTAATGCTAATGACGCCCAGGGAGAAATTCATGACTTACTCACCTCGCTGCAGTGTAAATATCCTGAGGGGCTTTTCATTGTTTGCGGGGACGTCAATCACGTTGATCTTCAAGTCTCCCTCCCAGCCTTCAATAAGAACGTCTTCACAGCTACGAGAGGAGATAAAACACTCGACCAAGTCTTCACAAATGTAAAGGGGGCATACACGGCGAAGACACGCCCAGCGCTCGGATCTTCCGACCACGAGTCTCTGATCCTGGCGCCAAGAGAACTCCCTCCACTCAGGCGGTCCAAGCCGGAACAAAGACAAATAACAATCTGGCCTCAAGATAGTTCCCCCTTGTTGAGAGACTGTTTTGAGAGGACAAACTGGTCTGTTTTCAGGGAAGCGGCCACTGATGGAAGTTCAGTGGACATGGAACTGTATGCTTCCTCAGTCCTGGGTTACATCAGTACATGCTCTGAGAATGTATCCATAAAAAAATATGTGAAATCCTACCCGAACCGGAAACCCTGGTTAAATAGAGAAGTTCACGCCTTGTTAGCAGCCAGAGACACTGCATTCAAGTCAGGAGATAAAGTGGAGCTGAGGAAAAGCAGGAATGAACTGAAGGATGGCATTAAGAAGGCCAAGGCCACGTATGCACAGAGGATCGAGGGACAGTTCACCTCACAAGACCCACGGAGCATGTGGAAGGGTATTAAATGCATAACAGATTACAAAGGCAAAAACAAACAATGCCCCAGGGACCCATCTCTGCCTGATGCCCTCAATAAGTTTTATGCACGTTTTGATGATCCAAACAGACCTGCTAGCACCAGACTCACCTCATCACCAGATGAAGAGCATCTCAGGGTGTCCGCAGCAGAAGTGAGAGGCAGTCTCAGAAAGATTAATCCTCATAAAGCAACCGGACCAGACAACATCCCAGGGAAAGTTCTGAAGGAATGTGCGGACCAGCTCTGTGAGGTGCTGGCTGACATCTTCACCACCTCACTTGCACTGGAGTTAGTTCCCACCTGCCTGAAGACCGCGACCATCATCCCAGTCCCAAAGAGCTCCACAGTGACTGGTCTGAATGACTATAGACCGGTGGCCCTCACCCCGATAGTCGCTAAATGTTTTGAGAAACTGGTCATGTCCCACATCAAGGCAACCGTCAACATCAATGAGGACCCTCATCAATACGCATACCGTGAGAACCGATCAACAGAGGACGCCATTTCTTCCGTGGTCCACACTGCTCTCACCCACCTGGATCAGAAAGACTCATACGTGCGTCTGCTCTTTGTGGACTTCACATCTGCCTTCAACACCATGATCCCCCAAACTCTGATAGACAAACTATCTACACTTGGACTAAGCCCCTCTATTTGTAACTGGGTACTAGACTTCTTAACAGACAGACCACAGTCCGTGAAGATCCACAACTTCTCCTCCTCCACCATAACCCTTAGCACTGGCTCTCCTCAGGGATGTGTGCTGAGCCCCCTTCTGTTCACTCTGCTCACATATGATTGTACAGCCACACTTCCAGGCTGTCATATTGTTAAGTTTGCAGATGATACAGCGGTGGTGGGATGCATTACAAACAATGATGAGTCCAGCTACAGACAGGAGGTGGAACACCTGGAGAGCTGGTGCAAAGAGAACAATCTTCACATGAATGTGAAGAAGACAAAGGAGATGATTGTGGACTTCAGAAGGAACAAACACAACCATGCCCCACTGAAAATAGGTGGGTCTGCAGTGGAAGTGGTCTCCAGCTACAAATACTTGGGTGTACACATGAATGATAACCTCAGCTGGAGCAACAACACCACCAGCCTGATCAAGAAAGGTCATCAGAGACTCTACTTCCTCAGACGGCTGAGACGAGCTGGTCTGAGCAGCCCAGTCCTCACCTCCTTCTACAGGTGTGCAGTGGAGAGCATCCTGTGCTCCAGCATCAACGTGTGGCATGGAGGCTGCACAGTTGAAGAGAGGAAAGCTCTGCAGAGAGTGGTGAAGGCTGCACAGAAGTCTGTTGGAGTCAGTCTCCCCACCATCACAGACATTTACACCTCCAGATGCAGGAAAAGAGCCACCTGCATCATGAAAGACCTCACTCATCCAGCACACTCACTCTTTGCCCCACTCCCCTCAGGACGGAGGTTGAGGAGCATCAAGTGTAGAACCACTAGACTGAGGAACAGCTTCTACCCTGAGGCTGTTAGACTCATGAATAAATAAAAATAAAATAAAAAATAAACACTGCAAAATATCACATCATACTGATGCTGATCTGTTTTCTTGTTGCTGTATTCATCTGTGTTCATCTGTGACCATCTGCTCATACAAACTCATGTTCGTGCTGCTGTTTATTCCCACTATATTAGGCTTAGTGTATTACTAGTTGATGCTTTTCTTAGTTAGTTCTAGATGTTATTACTGTTTTTCTCTTTCATTTGTTGTTGGATGTAACTGGGACCTCGTGTACATAATCTCGTTTTCATCTCATGTACCACATGCGGTGCAAATGACAATAAAGACTCTCTGACTCTGACTCTGACTTATGGACTTCAATTTGGTCAGTTGGTCCCTCAACACAACTAATAACATTTCTTTAAAGAGAAGACAGGCTGTAGGCGAGCCGATCTGCCCTGTTGGCATGCATACAGCTGGATATCTCATTGACTTGGAAGACTTGATGACGTGTCTATCTCTGTTGTCATCTGTGGATCTTAAGGACATATATTTAATTGGATTTTTGATAACTGGTTCCTACTTTTTGGATTCGGTTGGTTCCTAGTCTATCAACAAACAAGGAAGTCGTCGGCAGCAAATCTGGACCTGGTCAGGCTGCCTGCCTTACACGATGGCTTGTTTCATGTCTCGAGAACCCAGACTTTTGGCTAAATGGATCAGATCTTGGGGATTTTTTTTCTCAGGCACGTTCCATTGTTATGGTCATTTTAATTTGGACATTTTGGAAGTGAGTGGACCGACACAGACTGAAGGTAGATGTCATTAAAGTTCTGCCTGTCCCCAAAACAGTTGTGTTTATCTGACATTCGGCTCCCTGACTGGCCTTGACAGGCCGTCTTATCTCAACACACCTGGAAATGTTTTGTAAACCTGACGCTCTCCCCCCCTCCCAAACCTTCTACTGAGGAATTCCATGGACATTTCAGAGGAACCCAGCTGAATAAACATTCTGTCATTATTTCAGGACTCTGAATTCGTCTCTGGCCTTCCTCAGCAGCCCCCCCACCCCCCAGAGTCTGCACAGATCTCCCCAGAGGGGAGTTATCTGAACTCTGCAGTGCCTCTGCGAGCTGGCTGCCCACCGCCTTTGAGTCCCTCCCCCCCTGCGCCCCTCTGCGTAATGTCCGCGTCATTATGTGCGAGATTTTTTTTCATTACCAGATTTTTGACCTTCAAACAGAGGTCAAAAATGTGTTAGGAAATTTTTTTGTCTCCAAACCCTGTGTCATTCTTCACCACTTTTATTGTCTGTCCAAACAGGTCTCACTTGTAAATGAGTCTTCGAGGCTCACTGCGATTTATCTGTTTAAATAAAGGTTGAATGAATGAAACATCTAAGAAGATCACATTTTCTACATAGGTGACACATTTAACAAAGGTTTATAAGCACTAAAAGTGAAAATATTTAGAGTTTTAGTTTGTTTTAAACTTCGTAGAAGAGCTCATTTTTATAAGTTGCTTGTGTAATGGAGGATGTACATGCCTTTATAAGAATGTGTATGTAAATTGCTTTTTCAATTGTGTTATTTGTTAGTAAAATATTGCCAACAAATAGATATAATTAAGAGCTTTATTATTATGATAGAATTTTGTAAAGGAAGACTGATCTGTGTTTGAAACGTGTGTGTACATGGGTTCATTTTATATAGGAGTATACACTCCAATTTGATATATTTTACTTGTGAAACAAACAAAAGATTCATTGCTGTAATTTCAAAGTGCAGAATTATTTTCCTTAGAATTACTTTTCAAACGTTAAGTAAGACCCCTTATGATGAATTCAATTAATGGAAACAATGTTCCCTCGCCCGGACGCGGGTCACTGGGGCCCCACTCTGGAGCCAGGCCCGGAGGAGGGGCACGTTGGCGAGCGCCTGGTGGCCGGGCTTTTACCCATGGAGCTCGGCCGGGCACAGCCCGAAGAGGAGACGTGGGTCCCCCTTCCCATGGGCTCACCACCTGTGAGAGGGGCCAAAGGGGTCGGGTGCATTGTGGAATGGGTGGTGGCCGAGGGCGGGGACCCTGGCGGTCTGATCCTCGGCTACAGAAGCTGGCCATTGGGACATGGAATGTCACCTCTCTGGTGGGGAAGGAGCCTGAGCTAGTGTGTGAGGTTGAGAGGTTCCGGCTAGAAATAGTCGGACTCACCTCAACGCATGGCTCTGGCTCTGGAACCAGTTTCCTTGAGAGGGGTTGGACACTCTTCCACTCTGGAGTTGCCCCTGGTGAGAGGCGCCGAGCAGGAGTGGGCATACTTGTTGCCCCCCATCTTGGTGCCTGTACGTTGGGGTTCACCCCGGTGAACGAGAGGGTAGCCTCCCTTCGCCTACGTGTGGGGGGACGGGCTCTGACTGTTGTTTGTGCCTATGCGCCGAACGGCAGCGCAGATTACCCACCCTTTTTGGAGTCCTTGGAGGGGGTATTGGAGGGTGCGCCTCCTGGGGACTCCCTTGTTCTGCTGGGGGACTTCAACGCTCACGTGGGCAATGACAGTGAGACCTGGAGGGGTGTGGTTGGGAGGAACGGCCCCCCTGATCTGAACCCGAGTGGTGTTCTGTTGTTGGACTTCTGTGCTCGTCATGGATTGTCCATAACGAACACCATGTTCAGGCATAAGGGTGTCCATATGTGCTCTTGGCACCAGGACATCTGTCTTAAGATATTTTATTTTATAATGTGCAGGACTCGGGAAAAAGGTCGGTACAATGAAAACACACTCTCAGAACTGTGTACTTCAGTATGCTTTAATAAAAAGTTGCCACAGATACAATGAAACTCTGCAAAGCATAAACATGCTCAATTTCAACACACACACTGTTATTTGCTAGGATTGAGTATCAATTTAAACCCCGCCACGAACAACAGTAAAGCCTCAAGCTTTCACACACACTCAAAAGGCATTGATGTAAAAGATCAGAATCTCTCACCGTTGATACCAACGAGGAAGCCTCTTCGTTCGGCGGGAGATGTCATCAATGCAACAACACCGGGCGTTGATCAGACCCACGGTTGACTTCAGTGTTTATCTGACTTAGGGTTCATTTTATACCCTGACGTGTGTGCGTGCATGTGTACGTGCGTGATGCATTCACTCTAGCAAAACATGTTTTCAACTCCACAGTGCTGTGGGAAGATTTCTCCCCCAAGGTTAACTTGCCTCTAGCTCTAAATATGTTTACCAAAACATATCTCTGACTGTGGGATCGAGTGCTGTGCAAACACTTCATGTAACTTTAAGAAAAACTGTTGCGTGTAGGGAAAGACCGGGCCCTGCCCTCCCCCAGACAACAACTCCAGAGCGAAGTCTGCACAGCACTTTTCATCACAAAGTCAGCAGACTAGTTATCAGCAGTTTGACACTAATTATATGGTCAGCTACTCAGCTTTAATGAATACACTAAATTTGATAAAATAGTCAGAAAGCATAATGTTGCTCTGGTTTTTCTCATTCCTCATCCCACCCTTTGATTTTTGACTAATTTTGAAAATTTTGTCCTGTGACCTCATAGGGCACTCGCCAATATATGCCTATCCATCTTTCCATACTCGCGCAAACCAAATCAAGGAAAGAAACCCGATCACCTTCGTGAACAATGACTTTATATATCCTATTCCCACTAACCCAATAATCCTGTACTAACGTATCAGGATGTACCGTTGTATCTATGTCAATAGTAGTTCTCTCAGTTCCAAACCAATGATCTCTTATTCTAACTGTAATCTTCATTCCAGAGCTGTGTTATAAACTAATCTAATTATACGATCTTTCGTGCGTTTAATATAAAAACATGTGCACAAATTACACAAAGTTAATCCTACAAAGCAAAGCACTAAAATTAGCAGAGGAGGGACTGCATATGCCCGCGCCGTCGATGACATTCCTGTGAATATGTCCCACCAATGGTGGGCCGACGCTTGTTCAATAAGTTTAGCCGCATGTAAAACCTTCCCCTGTGCAATGTATGTGGACACTGTTAAATCAGAAACGTTCGACTTATGAGACTCAATTAGTCGTTTTAGTTCCATGGATCGGTTTAGCGCGCTTTTAAAGTGATCCAGGGAAACCCGCCAGGGTACGTGCAGAAATTTCCACTGTACCTCAGTTAGACGGGTGCTTGAACTGTAATTGGTTAATCGATAAGTCTGGTTGTTCCAACTCCACAAGTGAACACCATACAAACAGCCAGAGAAAGGCACCGTGGGTAATTGTGGATGGCTCTTAATTGTTGCTACGCATAACGTGTGTGGTCCGATCTGCCATAGCATGTCCCTAGCTGGTTCATGAACCCAATCACACAACACCCCATCTCTGGTTATACACGGGTTAATGTGACCTGTTTGCAACATACATATCACTCCTTTGTCTGCAGTCTCGCACAGTTGCATGTCATAAGTGAAGTTTGTCCTTGGCTCAAACCATTCACCTTTTATTTTCAAAAACCAATACCCTTGTACAGTAATTACAGGTAAAACATGATACCTGCATACTGTAGTTGTGTCATTAATCAGATATTGTACCCAATGTCCCTCACACATTTTTTCATCACATTTAGTCATTTCAGGTTTCAAAACCAACCAATGTGTACTCGAGATATTCCACAACCTGCACCATAAGCGCTCCTTTTGCAGCTGTGCCTGCAAGGATTGTAGAGTACACGTGGTCCAATTCAAAGCCTGTGTCAAGTGTTGAAGTATCACTTCTGTTTTATCCCACATTTTTAATTGCCAGTCTAGTCCTTTAAGGAGTAGTTTGGCAGTTTCTGCTTGAGTCATTACCACTGATGGCATCCACACCCCGACCTGATGTACTGCTGTTGATGTATGCCGTCCTGTGGTGGACAACATGGATCTGGTCACCCCACCGTCATTCTGCGGTGACCTTTTCCATCCCAGGGTGAAAGCGCTTTTTGTCTCAATCAAGGCCTGTCCGGGCGCTGTGGAGGAGAGGCTGGCCAGAAACACCATGGCACCAGCGACAAGGAACACGGTGCCCAAACAGCCGACACTGCCACCTGGTTGGTGCTTGCCACGACCGCCGGTCATTTTGGCCCCGTGATGAACTCGAGCCGCCCGTCAACAAAGACCAGGGAAACATCAAGCTGTGAAAACAAGAAATACTGCTTACAGACAGAGAAAGATCAATTAGTTTTCTCTCAAATAGCATTTGTTGACAGGTACATTTATCCATTTTTCTTCTCCTGAATACAACACTGAAACTGTTGCATTTGTTCCTTGTGCTATTATTTCTGCAGCACGAGGAGGACCATTTTCCTGTCTCACCCATACTTTGGCTCCAGGTTTGTCAGTGGAACCAAAGCCACCAGTTCCTTTAACGGTCACCGTGTCAGGTGCAGGAATTTCCATCACTGTTGACATGTACCCAACTCAGTTTTTACAATCTGAATCTGATTGGGAACCAAGGTCACTGGCTCCATTGTTCTTAAATCTAGTCCCGCTGATCCGGGAGTTGCTCGAACTGGTAGTTCAGCTCTGTTGTCAATTTTCTACATTCTGATCGGTTCTGTACACATTAATCATTCGATTTAGGGGAGTGGTACCTGGTGCAATTGGTCTGTTATTCAGTTGAGACACAGCCTGTGACAAATTTAACTTCCAGTTTGTTAGATCATGTTTGTCATTTAATTTTTTCAACATCTCTTTCAACAATCCATTCATTCTCTCAATCAGCCCAGCAGCCGGTGGATAATATGATATAATATATCCACTCAACATGTTTCTCTGTGATGTTGCACTTCTTCAATAATAGACACGTCCGGTACAGCTGACGTTAAGGGAGGTGTGTGTTTGTTGCATGATTTTAACACTCCAGCCTCCACATAATCTTTGATGGTGTCAGCAATTTCATCGTGACCCCCAGGGATATGATACTGTTTCATGCTTAATGGGAAAAGGAGGCATTTTCACTTTTCCCACCAACACAGATTTAATCTGTAAAGGTTGCTCCACCCCAAACTCAAAACACCCCTGTTTCAGATAAAGCGTCATTCCTGCCAAAACATCCATGCCCAAAATCCATTCTTTAACTGGAGTAACTAAAACCTAAAATTTCTGACCGTGAATTAAGGTAGCCTCAGCAAGGGCCAAAACTCTTTGAACATTTTTATTCTTCCAATAAATTTATATCTGAACATGTGGCCTAATGTCATCTGTTGACCAATTTGTAATTTTTATATCAAGGGCCTGGCTCCTATCCTATTCGAAGTCCACCAGATCCTGCAAATCTGGATATAACTGTCTTCTCTCTTTGCCTTTTCTGTTCTTTTTTTTCTGCTTCACGGCCCTAACTCTGATGACCTCATCCTCAGAGGAGTCTCGGTCTGAAGGCTGAGTTAGACTTTCGCTTTAGTCCGCAGGCTGGAGCGAGCGCGCCGCGCGTGCACTGTGCTGCACGGCGAAATGCGTTCATAGTTTCGCCCCTGTGTTTATGGTTGACGCACGGCGGAGCATGGCAAAGTGCTGTTCTTTTACGGGCCAGCAGGTGGCAGTAGCCTCTACAACATGTGCATATGTTACAAGAAAGGGTGTAGAAGAAGAAATCTACCGTAGAAGAAGAACTGTTTGACGTCACAACACAAACAAAATGGCTTCCCGCTCGCTTCATTCTTGAACTGTCTTTATTAGAGGAGCAAATTATAATAGAACAACAGTTATTGTGTCTTGCAATTTTAATGAGACGAAGAAGACGCAGAAGGAGATGGTATGTTCGGCCATTACACTCTCAGAGACGTACTGGTGGGGAATATAACATGCTGGTGATGCCGATGCGGAGAATTGACGAAGAAATGCACTTCAGTTACTTCCGCATGTCTGCACGCCGATTTGATGACCTGCTACATCGTATTTCGCCTTTCATACGACATGGAAGGACCCACAGCAGCCCTGTGACATTACCCGAGCGTTTGGCAGTGACTTTAAAGCTGCAGTATGTAGCTTTTTTTATGAACATATTTCTTCACTCTGTCACTACCTCCTGACAGACTGATGTTAGCCAGGTAATCTCTGAAAAAAAATTAAAAAAATATTGTCCCCTTGCTTCTCCAGGTGGTAAATAAGCATTTCTAAAAAGAAAAGGTGACCCGCCATTTTCCAGCCAATAAAAACAGAGTTTGTAACCAGCCAATAAAAACAGAGCTTGAATTTGAATCAGCCAATAAAAACAGAGCTTGAATTTGAAATTCAACAGACCACAAGGGGGCAGAGCCACATATGGCTCTGAGGGGGAGGGATCAGAATGCTTTGCCTGTTGAAAATATTTCTAACTGCTGCAGTTCTACAGAAACTGCATACTGAACCTTTAAGAATCCTGGCTTCAGGTAGCAGCCAGAAAAGTGTAGCAGCCAGCTACAAACTTGGTGCAACTACGGTTTCCCTGATAGTCTCTGAGGTGTGCTAAGCTATATTGTATATTGCTATATGTATTTGAATGTTAATGATTTTAAATAAAATGAAACTACATTGAAATATCCACTTCAGCTTTCCGTCTGTTTTGTTTGCATATTGTATTTACAAAGCCACTAACAGTTGTATTACATAAAATTTGGTATGAAAGACTTTTTTATAATTGTAAGAACATTAGATGTTAGAATTATTTGGAAACCTGAAATGGCATTGTAAATATAAGTCCCATATTGCATTAAAATGAAGCATTGCTACCTGACACGAAAAATCTCAATGTGTAGTAGCCTTTATTTCACCAGGAATGTGAAGTGGAATGTGGAGAAACCTGTAGAAATAGTGTTTTGATTTTA